>OOFB01010334.1:0-11870 GCA_900323305.1 Trachyrincus murrayi | reverse complement strand
CCTATAGTAAAAAGAGACAAGGGACCATACAGCTTCATTTTGTTACGGAGACCATTGTTATACCTGACGCAGTGTGTTGTCACCAATCCGTGCAAGGGCTAAAACGTGCGAGAGTGCGACTACCTTGCTGAACAATTAATCAAAATATTATCGAATTTGAAACCAAGTGCAATATCCAAATCGCAGGAGCTGCAATTTTTTGATAAGGGTAAATAAAATGTGTAAACACCATTATGAATTAAGTTAATTATTGTAGTGCTGCAGAGATGCCCTGGCTAAAAAAAAATTTCTCCAGATGTAAGAAAACATGTTTGTTTGGTACAGACCCCAAACAAATGATTTTAATAGGTTTGAAAAAGTAAATTGTGATGCAAAAATGATCATTCCCACTAACAGTGAATCACATCGCAATATCTGTCAAAAATAATCGCAATATGAATTTTTTTACCATATCGTTCAGCCCTAGTTTAAACTGGGGCATTGTCCCGGACACAGCCGGCCACAATGTGTGTAGTAACTAACCCGCGACTGGCCCCCCTTTCTCCTCCCTCCGTCTACTCTGATTGGACAATGAAGGTATTGACCCGGCGGTGTCATGGCTCTTTCCCAACTCTGTGGTGGTGGTATGCATAGTGAGCTTCTAATGTCTGACCCCATGTCCCAGCGCGTGTCTCGTGTGTGTTGTGTGTCTGTGTGTATGGACACAATTCGCTATGTGCATGTGACACCGGGGAATGACCAGTGTGTGTGTGTGTGTGTGTGTGTGTGTGTGTGTTTCGGTTGATGTGGGCATGCACAATACAATGAGAAAAAAAAAAATACTCACAGTTACTAATAACTCCACCCACTGGATCACCTTTGAAGTCAAACTCGATGTCCATGTATTTTCCCTGTGGAGAGGACACCGGCAGCTTAGAACAAACCACCATTATCATACTGAATGACAACAACAAAAAACATGAAAAAATGTACAAAGTGGATTTGAACACAAAGATGTCTCACTCTACAGCGTTGACATTTTACACACAGATAATAAGGGCCGATGGGACCGGACCAGTTGCGGGGAACTCCGTAATGACGGTGCTTTCAAGACCTTTAATGCCATTAGCCAGCGAGTTCACCGGCAAGAAGTCTCAACAAAAACACCTTGGTCCCCCTTTGAAGACCCAATTAAAGTTACACTTGCACACCAAAAAAAAAGAGAAGTCTCCGTCTCAAGGAGATGAACCAGCTGCCACTCACACATACAGTTGATGGGAAGTAATTGGCTTCTGTGGAGGAAATAGATTTTTTTCTCTCCTCTTCCTTTTCAGAAAGCAGTAAAACAAACCATTTGAAACCACCAGTCGACCTCCCCGACGCAAAACTCGGGAGCCCAAACAGTGAGTCCTGTGTCTCAAACACTTTAACTTTTCTTTTAGTTTTTTTTAAACCACCCTCTCATTTTTTCCCCTCTTCTGTCGTATTTATAAACAGACAGCTGCTCAGAAAAGGTCCTAGATCAACTGGGAGTAGTGCTGTGGTCCAAAAACAAACAAAAAACATTCATGCTGACTTTCTGAAAGGGGAAGTGACAACCTACAAAGAAGCCTCCGGTCTGTTAACGTTGAAGATGAGCCATGGTGACTAAAAAGCATGGCGTGAGGCGCCTGTCTGCCCTTCCCTTCAAGGTTACCCAAATATAAGCAAATGACGAAGGACCCTAATCCGTCATACTGTTATGACTGCATGTAAGCTCTGAGCACTGGCGACATACGTAGCGCTCTTGGTGTCGTTGCAGAAGGACAAGCGTGCTTCTCTTTTTTAAAGAAAGATGAAAAAAAATAAAAAATAAACACGCCTGGGGTTGTAAAATAACATTATTAGCACTTTGGCCGGTACTTGCTTTATGACTCGTCATTATACAAATGATCCAAACAGCAGTGGAAAGTGTTTGGTTATAGTTAGAGCCATTTATATAGTCTTTGTAATAGTTAAAACGTGACGTTTTTATGAGACATTAAAAATGACGCCAGTTTGCCAAAAAAGTGTTTGCTTTTCATTTGGTTTTATATGGCTGCATAAAGCGCTAGCCGACACTGTAAAACAGGGACGAAATGACTGATGAGTGCATTTGTTCCGCACTGGCAGCCTGCCCCAGCATGTAGTTGATGAGCAACAACAGGGGTCAAAGGTCATGAAAGGACTGACCCCCCCTTCAACCAACTAGCTGCCAAGATTGCCGGCACGCTAGCAGAGACGCTGGCCAGCTTGCGCACAAATGGCAATATTATCTAGGCCTGTAGCAACGGAGACAGTGGCTGCTCTGTGTGAAGGACAGAGGCTAGAGTCATACAGTGCTGGAAACCCGAGATGAGAATAAAACGGACAAAAAAACAAAAAAAAACAACACGAGACCAAGAATAGCTCCCTCAAACGCTGTAATAGGATGCCAATGAAGTGATCTGATTGCCAAGACACTAAACGGCTGTCTTTAGTTGTATCACTGTTTGCTTGGAGCTGCCGTGTGCCTGTATGATAGAACCTGCACATAACCAATAGGTCCACGATGAATTCTTGTTACAGAATAATGTCTTAAATGAACATGGCAATAGTCCCTGCAAAAGTCAGGTTCCAGCTCAAATAGCTGATGAAGATAAGCAGTAACAGAGTGGCTGGTTCCAGATCAGAATCGTCAGAGCTGTGTTTAATCCGCCACAAATGACACCTAATTTGAAAAGAGTGCAGACATTAACTGGAACACACACACACAGACACACACACACACACACGTCAATACTCACAAATCTGGAGGAGTTGTCGTTCCTCACAGTTTTGGCATTTCCAAAGGCTGAAAAGGAAGGGGGCAGACGATTAACTGCCATGTTAAGCAAACAAACCACAGCCAGACTAATTTGACTGCAATGCAAAACCCATTTCTGAGCCCAAGACCTAATAATACTTGATCCCAAACCATGTGGCACATCAGCCCAAATAGCCTTCAATCCCATGCAGGCTTGATCGTAAAGCCATTTGTATTGATGAAGCCTCATAATTCGGGTTGGATTAAGCAAAGTGCTTTGGTTTACAGGCTTAGGGAAAGGGCTGAAAATAGCCGCTGATGTGGCCACATGAAAGCCAAAGTGTATGAAAGCCATCCATACAACAATAGAAAACCTTTCAAAAAGGCACATGTTGTCATGGTGTACCGAAGACTTGGGCCAATGTCGGTGCGTCGGTGTCGAACAAGGCCAAATTTTTCCCATTCAGGCTTTCTGTGTTCTTAAGCAGGGAGTTTCCTCTTGTAATGCTTTTCCTTTCTTGTCACGCTCCCTTCAAGCCTGTGTCTTTAACACAGAAACTCCATTAGCGTACTGCTATATGAACATGGTGCTCGATTGGGATGCACCGATCTGATATTGGGCATCGGTATCGTGGGCCCGATACTGGCGACTGGAGTCTAAAGCGCCGATACTTGCCCTTTTCTTATATTGCGAAATAAAAACTGCTATTCAGCCGAAAGAGTATAATACGATAGCATCTATATTTTGTAAAAGTTCATTGTCAATTCGAAACGGACGTTTGAATATTCGTTTTTAAGAAACGTGATAATAAAATAATGTTATATGGCTAGGAGGCTAGTCAGCTGGCCACAGAGGCATCAGCAAAATGAGAGAGCAACGACCGTGACAAAATAAAAATCATAAGGATAAGGGGCAGAGGCAGGGACAGACTTGGCGTTCACGGAGCGACGGCGACGTTGAGCCTGCACGCCGGTCTACGAGTGGAGGCGATCGCTGAGCTCTCGCATTCTCTGGTTCACGGGCCATTACAGAGGTGGCTGCTAAACTCTTGCAGATGTGCTGGGGTTCTGCCTGTGGCTCAGCCCTTGGCACACAGCTCTGTCGTTAACGGGCATTTCCTGTCTACTTGGCACCCCCCCCCACCAATTAAAAGACAGCTGTCCCGGTGCCAGCGCTGAGCTGAGTGGGGCTGCGTGCAGGGCTTCCCTACATGTGTGGCCAAGCATGTTGTGAAGAGGTGTACCACGTTGGGAAGAAAACACGTGGTGTGTTTGACAGGTTTTTAGACATTTCATAATTGTAATCTTTTCAGGTTTTAGTGATCAATAATGTGAAATTGCTAATATTTGAGTAGTATATAAAAAGAGCCTAAAACACTTCCATTGACAAATTTCTGAATTGCTTTACGTCACTCCAAGAACGACCTAAGAGCCGTTAGATTACATTTTTTTTTGGAACTTGACCTTGGTTCGATTTCCTATCAGCCAGGCTCAGCACGGTTGTGTTGACACGGGCACGGCGTCCCAACAGAGCCATTACTGGGGGAGGTTTAGTTTTTTCATCAGACCCCTGTGGTACCGTGCCAGCCAACATGAAACGTCCCGGGCAGATCATCACACTCACCCTCCAGCACGGGGTTGGACTGCAGCAGCTGCTCTTTAACCTTGTTCACCTCCTGGCCCTTCCCACACACCGCCGCCACGTATGACATCACCAGCTTACTGGCCTCTGGAAAGCAACACACACACACACACACACACACACACATTAGGACAACCATCTCCCCAAAATTCCCCCTTACATCATCGCCCCAGAGCCCCATTTGGTGAAGGGTGGGGTGCGATGGAGTTGTATGGAGTGCAGAACGGAGGAAGAGGCCCCGCAGTTTCACACGACCCACCAGCGCCTTGCTTGGTTACTTAGATGGTGACCATTATTGCTTCAGATCCTCATAATCATTAATATGATGAAACTTCAATGAGAGCCAACATAACTCTAAACAGACATTATTACAGGGTTGTCTCTGACCTCACAGCAATTTGATTGCAGTTTTAGCAAACACATTAAATGCATCATTAAATCTGTAATTTAATGACGATTTGATTAGATATTAAAATCAAATCTCAGTTAAGCACAAAAGACAAAAATGTTGACTTCTTGGAAAATACCCTGTAAATGTTTGAAAAAAATTATAATCTACCACCGCCAATAAATACAATTGAATCTGTGAATCATGGTGCATTTGTAGATCACAACTTCATTTGGCTGGTTCCAAGTTTGAGAAAATCACAGGCCAACGATGACAGTGATGGGAGATTTTGGCAAATTTTTTTTGCTAAATGACATGGGGTCGCCGCAACATCTTGCGCTGTCTGGAGCAAACTAACATGATTCATAGGGACCGTCTGCCAACATCTGGGGTTATCAGTCTGTCTCACGCGTCCACCATCAACCCAGACACATGACATTAGAGACGGGCAGAGGTGGGAGCGGAGACACGCCCCGACGGTAGCTGCTCGCACGGACCGCTGATGGGCATCAGCACCCAAACAGGTCCAGACACAATTCACATTCTTCACAGCAGGAAGACGATAAGCCAAACAAAAACTACCACGATAAAAGACAGATCAGATGTCTGTTCTTAAAAAAAACGTGGAAAAAAAGAAAGAGACATACCTCTTTCAGGCAGGATTTTGACATTTTCGACATCAAGAGTAGAACAATATTTATCTTACTTTACCATCTGTCTCAGACGGGAGGATTTTACAACATTTGCCGTAGGCTACACGGGCATCTGATAACATCTCCTGATAACATTTTATTCCCCCACCCCCAGAATCAGTGGAATTTTAAACCTCAAGCAGGGAGAACATTGCCCAACCTGAATAGCGATGATGGAAACCTACGGAGAAGCAGGCATGCCATCTTGGGCTGTCCCACATGATGGAAAAGATTACCCTAAATCCACATTCGTCTCCTTTCTGGACCCAAGTTATTAAGGCTTGAATACTGAAATGTTCTGCACGACTTGTAATCTAAATCTAAACTCACATTGGGTTTTATATTAATTTCAAATTAATAAATAATGTGTCATGTTTGCTAAAAGGTTTTCACAGCAGATCGCTTCCGGCTCAGCAAAGGGCTTGTAATTTGATCAGAACGTTAATTTTGCAGCCACTCCCGTCCCGTATCAACAGCATCAACTATAATTTTCAAAGGATAAAAAGTGTTACCCAAGTAATCCTCCATTTTGTGCCTAATCCTATATTTTGGTTTAGCAACTCTAGCGAGATAAAGGCCAGCCACCAATGACATTTTAGACAGGGCCATATGGGAGTAACACAAAAGTACCAAAATGGTGAGAAATATTTAGTTTGACTCTCTAGTCAAGACAAGCAGAGAGTATATGTTTAATAAAGCATGATCGTGGGAAGAGTTACAAGAAAGATAGATGTACCCCATAATTCTTCCAAGCACAAAGGGGAAAATACACAGGTTATATAGGAACAGGAGGGAGAGAAGAGTACAGAACACTATTGTAGTTTATCAATATATTGTCAAAACTGAAGAGGATATTCTGCTGGTCAGTGCAGTCTACTAGTCTTGGTATGTTACATAAACATAAACATGGCCAGAGGCTTCAACTGCTGGAACACAGATCTACTCTAGATGGGACACTGGTATGAGGGATTACAGAGTGTCATGCAGTAGGAACCGCACCCTTGAGTCACATATTTGGAAGTGAAAGAAATGGACAACTGTGTCCATAAATGGTGCTCTCATATAGAACACACACTGCATATTTGCCAAGGATGGTTGAAGTTCTATAATTTCTTCCACACAGTTTTTCTTTTTGAGCATTGGCATTGGCACATTGTGTACTATGATTCAAATGAGACATGAGATTCAAGTTTCAACAAGACCTAATTAGCCTTACTAATAACCATAATGAATAAAACAAATACACCAATACAAATACAATTATGGTACAGTAATGGTATCGACAAGGATGTCCTCCACAATCCCAATGGCTTCGTCTGGATCAAGCAGTGATCAAGCAGTGATCAAGCAGTGATCTAGCACTAAAGAATTTAATGTACAATTTCTCAAGAACACATGTGCATGAGATGTAAACTTATATCTGGGAGGGATTATATATAAATAACTTAACTTCAGGACAACAATGTGAAAATTAAGATTCAGGGAAGTTAGTTTTTCGGGGTTTTTTGCATACTGCAAAGGGGCGTAAAAAGAAACCTTTTAAAAACGTTTTGTGAAAGTGTAGTTTTGGGTACAAACACAAACCTTAGTGTGCTGAAAACAAGTGGCAACTTGGCTGCCAGACAAGATCACGGCATAATCCCAATCCATGCAGTGACTTGTTTTCTTATCAAGTGGTTGTGTGGAAGCTATGCCCTCGGCGGGCGTTTGAACAGGCAGCTGTTCGGCCTGGCCAACGAAAAAGGGCCGGCGGCAAATTTAAGGGCTCCGGGGAGCCATTAGCGAGGTGGTTTGTTTATCCTTGTTTGGTCCATCATTATAAAAGTCTTCGATTTCCCCCAAAAGGAAGAAGGAACATTTATTAATTTAAAAAAATGAGTGTTAAGGGCAAGGTTAGCTCAAGCGGGTGACTTACCAGTCTTCCCTGCACCACTCTCGCCGGTGATGAGGATGCACTGGTCCTTATCCTGGTCCCTAAGCGAGCGGTAGGCCTCATCTGCCAGAGCATAGCTGCAACACACAAGAGCATTCATTAAGTATACACAGTTACTACACTCCCTGGGCAACAGGGTGGCAAATCATCAGTTATGTCACATTGTTGAACAAGGTCGGTTGGTGGACAAAGCTAATTATTGTTATTAATTATCTTGAAGACTAGGTGGGATTATGCTGTACAGTCACAGCATCGCATCAGGTAGCTTTAATTAGCTCCATTAGATGGGGTTTTTACTTAGTAGTTGGTCCTATTGACACGTGTGTGTGTGTGTGTGTGTGTGTGTGTGTGTGTGTGTGTGTGTGTGTGTGTGTGTGTGTGTGTGTGTGTGTGTGTGTGTGTGATCCATTGTCACACACACATTCCAGTGTAGTGACACAATGGGGAAAGTGGGACAAATGGACCCCCCCTGCCAAACATGACCCATTGGTTATTGTGTTGCCCTTCATGGGAACCATGCATTCTGATTGTTGTGAAGCTGGGTGTCTGGTGTCATATCCCTATGGCGATATCCAATCATGACAGTGATCTGTGATTCAAACAATACAAAGGAGGAACAAGTCAGTCTGATGCTACGAGATGATGCTCGGAGATGCAATTGTACAACTCCCTTTTGGCAGGCAAATAGTCAGCTTCAGAAGCCGTGTTCCAGCCTTCTACGCCAAGAGCCCACAAGACTTTAAATTAGGCTGCAAGGTCTGCCATTTTCCCCCCTCGTCTGTACTTTTTTCGACTTTCACTTCTCAGGAATTCTTTCCAAAGCCACGACTAATAATAGCTGTGATTGTTGGGAAATGTAGCATGTCGTTTTCAACTTCTCCCTCCTGAGTCCTGACAGACCTCAGATCCTGCCCTCCGTCGAGAAGCGGGTGATAGTTGGAGACATGGATAAGTGGGATTTGGCATCTACTATGGGACCCCCTGTCAGAAGGTCATCGTCCATTTAGGACTGAGCTGTCCATACTAGCAGAGCAATCACACAGCAGTGAGGTTTCAGTAGGCCAAGTGCTCAGAAGAAAACCTTTTACCGCACAAACAAGTCCTTCTGATGTGTCCTTGAGCAATAAGCAAACAAAAAGCGACAGGGGAGAAACAATTTGGAAACATTAGTAAGGTGAGTAGTAAGGTCTAATGTAGGGCTACAGTGGTCGCCCATGTGGAGCAAAAGGTCAGAGTTTTTAGAAATCACAAGAGCTAAAATCATAAGTTGAGGAGTTTTTAAAAGTTAGCTACAGAGCATCGTAACTCTGGCCCAAAGCCTTGCCCAGAGGCTAAGACACAGTGTTGTGTCCCAGTGCTCCAAGTAAATGTCATTAATTAAGTCATTAGAGTATCTGACACTGTGAGAATGCTTCATGCTTTTCAGACTCAGACAGGGACTATTCAGCCATGTTTTACACAACATCCAGTTGAAAATGTTAACTGATTGAGGGGAGGTGTACAGCCTCTCTCTGTAAAGGTGAAACCACAATATAGAGTAGACGGTGATACTGTGACCGATAAGTAGCAAGGTCTTCGGTTAGATAGCCTTCCACGTTGTACATAGTAAATCTAGGGTACATAGTGGATAGAGTATGGGTGGAGCATGTACATCAAAGTACATCAAAACAAGGCTGAACCATCATTGACCCCCAATGAGAAGTTGTTGATTGATGCCAAGCAATCTTCAGGACATGGGAAAGCCAAAGATGGAAAGCCAGATGAATGCCTTCCAGACCACAGTAGGCTGCATTAGCCTGGCTAATGGAGCCTTAGGTTCTGCAACATCACACAGCGTTCTAAGCCACAGACCACCCCGCCCGGTCTCAAACATCTACCTTCTACTTTGAACCTTTAGTTCCATGCCCCAACCGTTCTAGCTCCAGACACATCTCATCAACCACGCCTACGCAACACGTATGAAATTAGCCAACAACGTTATCTCCTTTTAAGCAAATGTACTGAGCCCAAACAGACTCAGCCGTCAGCCACCATCCGCTTTTGTGTTTCACCGACAGGCCGGTGGGGGTGGGGGGTGTGGGGGGGGGGACATCACGTAATCACTGAAAAGTGCTGGGCAGCACAGCAGCAGATGTCTGCTTTGTGCGACAGCCTCGTCGTCACAATGAGCAAACATCACGCACACACATTACCTTACCCTCAGAGAGCTGCTGAGAGGATGAGGCGGGAACAACTAGGGTAAGGGGATGGGTTTGGAGTAGGAGGTCCCCTCCTACTGTGATCCGCTATTGGCCACATGGCACTTAGCATGCCACTGCCCAAAGGCCACCCTCTCTCTCCCCCCCCCAAAAAAAAAAGTATGCATAACCAACAGCAGAGAGCAGGTCATATGAATATGAATGGACGACATTAGGATGTGAATCGACCAGCAAGCTGCTACTGTGAGCATCGGGAGGTCCCAGTACAGGCAGGGGGTGTACAATTAGCAGCCACAAATCTGCATGACAAAGTAAATAAGCATAAAAAAAACATTGTGTATGCATGCTACATAGTACACGCCGACCGTGACTGGCTAGGAGGACACCACGTAGACCTTGAAAACACACTGAATTACAATTTGTACGTTGAAATAATGACAAGGTAGAAGAGCTACACCCTGCCACCACCCTTGACGTAAAACAAATATCCATTGAAAAAACCTGCATGTGCTGGTGATAGCAGAGAGGATGATGGGTGGTGGTGGTGGGGGGGGGGGAATAGAGGGTAAAACCTGGGGCCTCAGATGAGGAGAGGCGCCTGGCAGCCGGCCATCATGCCAGCCGATGGGCTGTAATTTGGACTTGCTCGTGGCAGCGGTTGAAGCAAAGCCACACACACACACACACACACACACACACACACACACACACACACACACACACACACACACACACGGCGGCAGAAAATGAGCCCTTGTCGGGCTCCCGTGCCGCAGCTGGGAGCAGAGGAGCAGGGAGTGCGTCGTGTAGGGCCAGGGTAGGGCTGCATCACCGCAGTCTGAAGGCATGATTTATAGGCCATAATGAAGTAATAACGTATGAATGGAGCCCAGCTATTAGGAGCTGCCGAGTCAGCAGCGACGCAGAGATCGTCCTCATGATTCTCGCAGGCCGGCCAAATTAAGCAGAAGAGAAAGAATAGAACCGGGACCAACACTTTTTGCCAACTTGTATGAAAAGAAAGAAAGAAAGGCTCTTAGCGCCTTATTCTAAACTAAATATAGATATAACCGGTCTGTTTGTGTCAGGTGGGGCTGAGGGGGAGCAGTGGTTTGTACAGTAGCCGGTGATCTCATTGTTAAGAGGTTGCTTCTCTGGAGGCTTCAGGAAGTCCGGCTGGTACATAGATCCTGCAGCCAGGAAGAACTCTTTCCTGAGGCTAGAGGGTGGCAAGAGTAGGCGGAATTTAGCGCTATAACTTCGTATTACACAAATATTCATTAAATCATGAGGTTAAAAGAAGTCAAAATCGCCCAGCAAAACATCACCCAGACTACAGCATATAATAATCACACACACACACACACACACACACACACACACACACACACACACACACACACACACACACACACACACACACACACACACACACACACACACTTAGAAAGATGCAGTCCATCTGTGGAAGTACACACCATTGGATTCACAGAAGTGGACTCCCAACAAAACACAGGGGAGCTTTTGTTTGTCTTTCAGTAAACAGACAGGGCAAAGTACCTCTGGCCCTGCATCTTAAATAAAGATTGCTGCTCAAATACTCATTTAGCACCGCCCACCCACACACACGGCGCCCCCCACTCTCTTCAGCCGACCCCCATATGACTCAGAGGGGGGTCAGGGCTTTAGTTTACTCCACTGCTCAGTAATTTTGTGTTCTGTGGCAGGGGAAAGCACACTTAGAAGTTTCTGTGGCTGATTCTTGAAAAGAGAGAAGGAGGGAAATGAGAGCGGGGGGGGGGGGGGGGGATAAGGAATCACTTCTCCTGAAGGAAGAGAAGACAGAGCAGAGTTTCTTCTGTGAACGCGCAAACGTGTGTGTCTGACGCACTTGATGGTTTGGTGAAGAGAAAAAAAACTAGTCAGAGTTAACAAGATGATTCATCCAACAACCCACCTCCCCCCCCTCGCTGATCACGGCCCTTTAAAAAAGAAAAAGAGCTTAAAGTTAAAGAGAGTTGGTTGAACGGCGCCATAATTTGTCCGGCAGTGCCTTGCATCAAGCCAACCCTGCCTGGTTTCTCCCTTAGTGGGGTAATCCAGCAAACGGCCCAAAAACTACAGACAACACACACACAGAGAGAGAGAGAGAGAGAGAGAGAGAGAGAGAGAGAGAGAGAGAGAGAGAGAGAGAGAGAGAGAGAGAGAGAGAGAGAGATGTCTCTCACAGCACAT
>OOFB01010318.1:19321-30146 GCA_900323305.1 Trachyrincus murrayi | reverse complement strand
GTGTATACCAGTGAGGGGTGTGTGTGTACCAGTGAGGGGTGTGTGTGTGTGTGGGAGGGGGGGGGGGGTGGGGGGGGGGGGGGGGGGTGGGGGGGGGGGGGGGGGGTGGGGGGGGGGGGGGTGTGGGTGGGGGGGGGGGTGGGGGGGGGGGGGGGGGGGTATGTGGCTGGGGAGGCGCTTGTTTGAGGAGGGGCTTTCATGTTGGGAGGGGCTTATGTGTGGCAGGGCTTGGCTGGGGAGGAGCTTGCTTGAGGAGGGGCTTGAGTGGGGAGGTGCTTAGGTGAGGAGGGTGAGCTTGGGGGAAGGGCTTGTGGGGTGGAAAATGTCATTGGCTCTGTGACGTGGGCAACAGTACAGCTGATGGATGTCGGCCTGGTGGTGTGGGAATGCTAGAACAACAACCTGGTCACTAGGGGTGTGAATCTTTCGGTATCTCACGACTAGATTTCGATTCGGGTCACGATTCCATTAAAAATTGATTCGACTCGATTCAGTACATAGGGGTACAAATTCAGGATCTACTCCAGTCCGCTGTGCGCAAAGAAAGGCAAATTATGGCATGAAAGTGTGTATAAGATTATGTAGTTTTTATATATTAAAAGGTTATATCAATTGATCAATAATGTAAACACACAAAGGTAAACTTAAGACAAAAGGAAAAACAAAAAAATGATTTTTTATTTTAAATAAAATAAATCGATTTTTGGAAGTTCTGAATCGATTCAGAATCATAGAAGATAAGAATCACGATTCTTACGTGAATCGATTTTTTTCCATACTGGTCACTTGACACTGAATGTTTGTTTTGTCAGGTGGAGAGGAAGGAATGTAGGAAGGAGGGATGGAAGGGAGGAAGGAATGTAGGAAGGGAGGGAGGGAGAAAGGAATGTAGGAGGGAAGGAAGGCTGTACAGTATTTGTTCTCCATATGGTGCACAGAGACAGACGGAAGACGGCTCCAGTGGACAGACATGCTGAGAGAGGACCTTGCAGAAGACATGGAGCGAGAGTGGAAGAGGACGACTCGTGTTAAACATCAGTCACGGTTCACCACAGGACATGAATGCATATGGAACACGCACAGCATTCCCCCAAACAAGGTCTGAGTCACCCTGTTTGTCGTTACCGGGCCTCATGTTCACCCTTTCAACTCGTGTGCCCGTGGAAATTTGATTGACATGCGTCTTAACCTATTGTCCGTAAAAACATGACTACACTACACATATGCCTCCATACAGTAGGACTACAAAAGTCAGCGAATGCGTCTTCACTCTCAGGGTCTACCTGGCCTATATGGATCAAGAACTACATCCCCCAGGGTCTAGAGCTCATAAAACATGTATACAGAAGCATATGGTGTGCCAAGCAGTGTGTCTAAGAAGCCATATACCCACGATAGAAACCATACCCATTATTGCGATTATGCTTCTTTCTTTTTTTTTTTAAGCCACCGGAGGTCAATAGTTCACGCCCCTGCCGCTGCACGCCCGAGGACCTGCAACATCTGCTGCTGTTGCCATGGCAACGCGCCCCCCCTCCCCCTTCCTGCTTAACGTCTCCCGACTGCCGGAGAGATTAGAGCGTGTCGATGCGTGCTGACGGAACGTGGGGAGGGGGAAACCCCGCGGGGTGCACCTTGGGTCTCCGTGCCTCTTGCCACACCTGGCCCCATTACGGCTGTGTTTCCAAACACACCGGAAACACATCTTTCAACGCGCCCTCAAAGAGAAAGAGACCACCACGGCCCAGCTTGCTTCAGGATGCCCAAAAGCACTCTGCAGACTCAAGTTGGACAAGGACAGAAGTTTGTGTTTTCGTGCATCCGATGTATTAATGTTATCGAAACAGTTTTAAAAAACACTTTATTTTGCATGCGCGCGGTACACGTCGTTAAACGATGGGGAAACAAATAAATGAGGCCTCGCTGCATCAAAGGCATATGGACAAATAATCTTGTCACATCAATATCAAATGTAGCCGTATTTGGTTACTTATATTTTCCATTTGGCATGTAGTACAACTCCCTTCCAGCCCTGTAACATTTGGTGAATTTAACACGGGAGCTTTGAAAATGTAACTCACTCGTGAACTAAATCTGACCTAATTATGTTAGTGTTACGCCTCAGCATGTGCCGACCTCCATTTAACTGTAGAGAGCTTGTGGCGTTTAAATAAAATAAAAAAGTGTTTGGAATAAATATGAAGAACATTTAAAGCCCCAATATAAATCCATGTATGGTGTTAGATAAACAGATTCCATTACAAACCTCTAGGCCTCCAGAAAAGTAATCATAATACGGCAAAATGTCATTTTGGACGCAAATATCCTACTAAACACAACTTAGCTAAACACAAATATAGGGTGAATTAAGGGTGATTGGGACAATTTTTGCATTTCTGCCTTGTGTAAGCATTCTTGCCATTAATCCAAAGAACGAGCGCAACACATATATACATTTCTGTGATCCTTAGGATGTTACCTAACCACATGAGAAGGAAATAAGGTTCTATCATATTCCTAGGATGTGTAGCATACCCTTTTGGAAATAAATACATGGTAATGCTTGGGTGATTGGGACTGCACGTTTGGTTGATTGGGACAGCATATTATATATTAATTTAGCATTTCAACCTTAATAACACTATTTTAATTAATCCTTTGATAGCATCTCACATGCATCTTAGCCCTTCCCTGTTACTCATAATGAATAAAAACTTTATTTTAAGAATCTTTGGGTTAAAAACCAACTCTAATTCATCATTTCATTAATGTAAATATCACCCCAGATCCATCAGACACAAGAGGCAGTCCTTACAATTGAAGGAGGTGTCATCGTCAATGAGCCTGTTGTCCTCTCCGCAGGAGACCGCGGACACATCCAGTCCTCGGTGTCCCCGTATTCCTTCAGACAAACCACACACGACTCATCTCTCGCTTTGGCTTTTTGACTTTTTGGTTGTTAATTTTTTCGCTTTTCCCTTGGCCTTGATTGAAATGGACTCAAAATGTACCTCAATTGTGAGGTGGAAGCTTGGGGGCTTGGACCGGTGGTCGCACGCTCACGGATAGGAATATGTACAAGGTCCGCAAAGCGTGGGGTGCTCTGCACAAAGCTATCTTGAGGGTTTGGACGACTGCTTGATGCGCTTGGGCGAGGGCTTGGAGGTGGGCTTTGGCCCCAGCATGGAGGTGGGCTTTGGCCCCTGCGTGGAGGTGGGCTTTGAGGTGATCAGAGGTGATCCACCCATTGTCTGAAACTTTGGGGTGTTATTTGGTGCCCCATAACACTAGTCAGCCCGGAGCCTTTTGCCCTTGGAATATAATGAGTAGTGGCCCATAATCTCCTGCAGCATTGAGGCACACTAGCAGTTTCTCCCCTCTCGTTGGCTGCGATTTCAAAGCAGGGGCATCCAACTTCAGCCACCACTGTTGTAGACAGGGAGTGGTCCTGTAGGCCGGTCTCATCACAGTTCCAAATGTGCCCTGGGAGGCCCTGGATCCTGAACTCATTAATAATTTCTGTGTACGAAGTAAACCACTTTTGGACAGTAACAGGGTGAAAGCAGGCCGCACGGGCAGCGGAGAGCGCCTCTGGCTTCCTCATGCTAAGGCCTGGGTGCTACTTGTGTTTGGCATCAGAAAACCGGGACAAACGGGACATTTGTTTCCGGGGCATTTTGTGTCCCGACAGAGATTTGTCGGGACTCGGGACGCCCGGCTTGAAACCGGGACTGTCCTGGTCAAATCGGGACATCTGGTCACTCTAACTTAGGCACGCACCAGGCCTGGGCTAGGAGCCTTAATTGTGTTCCCTGCCTCCACCATCTCCCTGTACTCTTCAATGGCACCCTTCATCCTTTCCTCATTCCATTCGCTGTCTCCCTGACTCTTTCTGTATCCTTGGTGCCATTCTACTCTACAATTAATTAATCAGGGTTACTAAGGAGTGGATTAAGAGGTCTAGGCTAAACTAAGTGTTAGTCTGGGTGAGTGTGTTAAACTTTACACATAGTGTGCCAAAACACTGCTCGAACCAAATAACCCACTCAAAAGATACTGTTGTGAGGTACTGCAAATCCAAATAATACAAATTAAGTTAGTTTTACTTGTTCCATTATCTCTGCCATTATTTTGTGCTTTCATGTCATATCATTGCCTACCTTTAAGCATCTGAAGCATAACCTACATATAATTACTACATTACTAGTTATGACTCTGCATAACAAAACACTAATATAAGTACAAGGGTTCTCTATTACAAAGCCTTTTAAAAATGTCCCAATCGCCCAAAACCATGCTGTGTTTGGGTGGATGGGACAATGTGAAAATGACTTTATTAAAATAAATCTAAACATTATATTATCAAGGTAATTGATAATAAAAAATGTGTAATTGATTTTGTTACAGTAGTACATCATATTCATGGTTCCATCAAACCTTTGTGAAATATATTAGCTATGACGATTTTATGACCTCATGATAAAAACTAGCTAAAGCTTATGCCATTTTCCTCACCTCAGGTTTTGCTAACTTTGTCAACTCCCTGTCTGATGCTTGCCCCGCCCACCTATGTTATATCAGACCAATGACATCATGTACATTTTATCATGTGGTTTCACAGCTAGAGCTCAGCAAAAAAAAGAAAAGAAAAAGATTGTCACTCATCCTGCGCTAAAATAAAGGCTGCACAGCCAAACTGTCCCATTCGACCTTTTGTCCCAATCACCCTGAACTCACCCTAATCACGGCGGAAATAATTAAATTGTTGAATGTTTAATCACATGCACTTCGGGAGGCAAATAATAAAAGGGCTCAATTAGCCTGCTCATTTGAATATCTCACCGTGGGATACATTATTCATGAGCGCACGGTGAACAGAAGGAGAGCACCAATGATCACAACTTGCCCATCGCATGACGGAGGGCTGGCACGAGAACAGACAGAAACACTCCTGTCCTGCACACGGAGAGTCTGGGACAGGCGCTGCTGCCGACGTTACAGCGGGACGCATTCATGCTGCTTGGAAATATCAGGTATTTTCTTTTCAGTATTTATTTATTTTATTATTATTTTTATTACATTGAATTACTTCATAGAGAGATAAAAAATGTATCGAGTTTTGAATTAGTTTGTGTCTTTAAATATTTGGAATGTCGCCTCTATTATAGAAATAAATAATCTGTAATATAACTAAGCACTTTATCGAGCAAAGCTAAATAACAATTTAAAAAAAATACGTTCAAACAATGCAAGTTATGTTTTATTTAAACTTCTGCGGTAGTCTACTCGACACACACTTCATATCATGAACAGATAGGTGGAACGCGACGCCGTGCGGCAGGACCCAGTGCGTTTCGTGAGCTGCGTCGCTTGCCGAAGGTCCCTGAGCTCGGTGCATTCACAGTTCACGGGCTCCTCGACCTAAATGCGATGTGACGGCACAACCTTTACTGAAGCAAACGGGAATATAGTATCAGAGAAGGCTGACCGAGCTGTGAACCGGGCCTCTAACACGGAGCAAATTAACAGCCCAAAGAGCCAATGCGTATATTCAGATGGCTTATGTGCCAGGAAGAAAATGGATGCAACTGTTGTCAGGTTATGATATTTACAGTGCTTATGTATTAGAGCAGATACACCGATTTAAAAATCGGTGTAGGCAGAACATGCACATTATTTTTGGCATACAGCCAGACCCAATGTTTTTTGCAAAAAACATTGGCTCTGTTTATTGGGTCTATTTACAAAGGCTTGTTTGCGGGTTTATTTTTTCATTTGAATATTTTAGCCAGTCCCAGTGCGTAAAACACGACTTGTTGCACCGAAGAAGCGATTGGCTAAAACGCCAGTTGAAATAGCCTATATAATTGAATCAAACCAATCAGGCACCGGCTCTGAAGGGGTGACATCCAATCAGAGTATAGCCATCCCGGAAGGACGACAGGCTTGTGCTACAAACACTTTTTAGACTCCCAACAACAGTCCACACATCCAACACACCAGTTTTATCCAGACAGAGACCCTACTGCAGCCTTTGAGACAGAGCTGTCTAACATTGACACACATTAACTGACAAAAACTGTTAAAAACTATAGTTACATTAACTATACAAAAAAAGTAATGCACACACACACACACACACACACACACACACACACACACACACACACACACACACACACACACACACACACACACACACACACACACACACACAGGACCGGTGTGACCAGTGGACCGGCTTCCAGGTATGGTCTGGCTCCCATTGTGGATCTTAATGGATCTAATTCCAGGTGTGAACGGGGGCCCTATAGTGCCATGTATAGTTCCCTTAGAATACTAAATGGTATTTTACACAAACAAAAAAACGACGACAGGGACCCATTTTGACCAAAGTACCGTACCAGCGTACCGTTCAACATGTCTAATTACTGTTAAAGTTAGTTCTTAGTTCAATGGCTCTTCTTCAAACAGCCCAAAATAGTTACGATGAATAATGAAACACAGCGTGTTTTACACTGAGTGAGCTGCGCCCCCCAAGTGGATCTCAGTGTTTCTCTACATCGTTCGGCAGCGCTTCCTTTGTCGCTGAATTATTAACCGAGGTAATTAGGTGATTGTGGGCTGCCTCGGGTCCCCGGGGACCACAGGAACTCTGCGCAGCGGCCATTTTGAGGCTGATCTCATCACATCTACACCGACTCGGGCTTCCTGTAAGCCCCCCTCCCCCTTCGGCTCTCTCACACTATCTCTCTCGCGCGCTCTCTCTCTCTCTCTCGAAATGTTAAAAAAAACAGCGCTTGCTTGAGGTGAAAAACGCCATTTATTTCAACCATCCTAAAATGGGTTTGTGTGTCTGTTTCAATGAGTGGGTCGGTGTGATTTGTGCGCGTGCGTGAGCGTGTGTATTGTGGGTCTCTCCATGTGGGTTTCCATGTGCCTGTGTTTGCACACATGGTAAAGTGGTGATTGTCCCTGAAGCTGTTGCAGCATCCAGACTATTAGTCTTTGTTTACTCCACCACTGGCACGCTCGTGCATACTATTAAACTAGCAAGTCGGCTTTTTTTTTGTTATCTTGGAGTGCTGTCCTTCTGGTGAACAGGAGCCAAGGCTCTCGGATGACGTGGATGTAGGAGGGTATCGCAAGGTCACTTTTAGAGACTAGGGCTGGGCGATAAAGCGATAATAATTATCGCAATATACGTAATTCTACTTGATAAAAATATAAGGAAAATTATATTTAAAAGTAAATGATTGTACATGCCATAGAAACATGCCATAAAATCTGTTTAACCATACATATATATATATATATATATATATATATAAAATGTTAATAATGTTGGTAGTGCATAACATAAGCGTGCATTATGTTGTATATTTTGTGTATATATGTTGTGTCAATTATATAGTGATGGAAATTATCAATATGTATTATGTAGTGATGATCTGCCACACAATGTACATTTTTAAGAGCCTTGATAATGAAAGAATGTTGGCATGTCATGTATAAATGTACTAATATTTTACAAAGTAAAATGGGCTAGCCTAATATTTAGCTTTTTAATGAAAGATCCTGGTTTCTTCAGCTATTACTCGGGAGCAAAAAATAGCCTTTAACCTTGACAGAAATAATGAATGCGATAATTATCAATATTGATTGATAGGAAAAATATCGTGATAACATTTTTGGCCATATCGCCCAGCCCTAGTAAGCCACATATCCTTGCACACAGACATACATACACACATGTTAGTTATACAACTAGTGTGTGTGCCAGTTGGGTGCTAGAGTGTGTGCGTGCGTGCGTGTGTGTGTGCGTGACAAGGCAAAACACGTTATCTTGCAATCGCAGCTAGAGTGAAATCCTTTGATGAGCATTTGAACGCCGGTGACACTTCAACACTTCCCGCCTCCATGACCTTCGTGATCAATATCGGTTGATGTAAAAACACCCTCATTCCGTCCCTTCTGGAAAGCACTTCCAAAAAAGTGTTGACCTGTAATGATCCGCTGTGCCACTAGTGAAGGGCCACAAAAGGGAAAAAGTAGCCCAGTGCAAAACCTTCTAAAGTAGCTGGTTTTCATCCATCCCACATCTACCACTTGTTTGTTTTAGTGATGAGACACAATAGCAGCGATAAGAGTTGTCATGCTCGTGTACGTCTGAAAAAAACAACCCAACATACAAGAAGACACGACTTGGGCAAACGGACCCGAGTGCAATTTAACAAGCAACAGCACAGCATGCAGTGTAGCAACATAGCCCATGCATCATTTACAAAACTCTCCACATACCCCTTTGGGGATTAAATTATTATTTACGAGCAGTGGCCTATAGCAACAAGGCTTCTACTAGGTACGGGAATTGGCAGGGATCTCACAAAGTCTGCAGGTGGCGAATACACAACAGCGCCCTCTGTAGGACGGTACCATTCATTTGCTCACTAACTAATGATAACATTGGTGTTTCGCTTTCGAAAAAGTGGCATTTCTCTATCATTGACCTGCCCTGAAGCTAGCTAGCTAGCTAGCTAGCTAGCTAGCTTCAGGGCAGGCTGTCTATTGGGACATCATGGTTGAGGGAGCAAGGCCCAACAGATATACTATTTATACTGGATTGGCAAAGGCAAGAAAGAGAAGAGCATAAGAAAAAAGATTAAAAGAGAAATGAAGAGAATAAGACGAGACAAGAAGAGTATAAAGAGAAATATAGCCGCAAGTGGCAATTGCGGGGTTCAAGCAGACATACAACCATTTAAATCTCATGAGGACGCATGGGTTTGGGTTTGAGCTAGAGGTTAGCGATATGCCGATCAGATCAGATCGTGAGCGGTTAAAATGTCTCCACACAAAAACTACGGCTCAAAACATTCTGGCTTCTTGGACTGTACTGCAAATCTACTGGTTGGCACGTTATGTCATGCGGCATGCCAGGTCAAAGTTTACAGGTCGGGCGCATGGCCCCTCCTCTGCCGTAGGGAAACCATGGAGTGGGTCGCGTATGGTGTCCGTTTTGGGAGTCATGTTTGTATTCTGATTGTACTTGAATGCAAATCTACATCATGACAGGATAGGAAGGCCCTGCAGAGAGTAGTGCGTTTGGCTGAACGCACTATTGGAACTACACTCCCCACCCTGCAGGACTTGTGCACCAGGAGGTGCAGAACCAGAGCCTGCAGGATCATGAAGGATCCTCACCACCCCAACAACGGACTGTTACAGCTGCTGCGGTCAGGCAAGCGCCTCCGTAGTCACGCTGCCAAAACAGAGAGACTGAGACGGAGTTTCTTTCCTCAGGCCATCAGGACTGTGAACTCTGACCTCACCAGGGCCCCCACCTAGACCCTAGACCCACACACTCCCCCTCTTATGCACACACACATACAGACACACACTCAGGTAATGACTACACATAATTTATATCATATATACATACAATATACATACAATTTCTTATATTTATATTTTCTTTGTGCTCTTACTGTAAATATTGTGCTGTAAATATTGTGTTATTTTATAATGTAAATAGTGTATACTTGTTGCCATTTGCACATTTCTGCTGAGCATTGCCACTTTTTCATTTCACTGCACACCCCGTGTATGTATGTGACAAATAAATAAATATCTTGAATCTTGAAATAATTGCACACTTAATTAAAAACATAAGATTGCAAAGATACTTTGCCTGAATGGTCTCTGATCCTGCTCTTTTAGGTTTTGTTTCCTTGCTTATATTTTCCTAAATAATTCCTTATTTAGGACAATTGGTTGGTTTGGTTTAACTGCTCAGTAACTTGCAAAATAGAATATGAAAAAAAACAAATATGAAAAACAATCCTGATAATATCATGAATTGTGATCCTGCCTCAAAAAAATCATGATATTTTTGCCACATCGCCCACCCCTAGTTGAGCTAGCTGCAAACCTGACTTGCAAGATCATTAATGCAGTGTGATCGATGCTGAAAACGGATGTAAGAATGCAATTTAGCCAACATAGTGTTTAAACTGTTTCAATCTGACGGATGGAGCACAACAATCCTAAATCAGTGGGAAAACAATATTGTTTCAGCCCTACTACGGGCTTGGTGGAGAAGACTAAAGTATACAAGAAAAGGATGGGAGACGCACCCCTCATGTTTCACTTTAGCGTTCTTCCTTCGTCACGTGGGATGTGATTTCCGGCAGCCGCGCAACAGTTGGAATGAAGTTTAAACCTGACTAGTCAATAACAACGCAACCCGGTAAACAGCGCACAACAAAACGTGTGATGGTGAATACCGACTTTTTCCTACCATTTTTTTAAATCTACGTCCACCTCTTATCTTATCTTCCTCTCATTTTTCTTCTCTCCTTTTCTCCTCCCATATTCTCCTCTTGTCTCTTCTGTTCTGTCTCCTACTCTCTCATCTACTCTCCACCACAACCCCATTCATCCCCCCCCCCCCATGCCACACCGACGCCATGCTATGCTAGGCTGCAGAGCGGGAGGAGGAGCGTGGACACTGTGCTGATGGAGGTCACGGCGAGGTCACCCAGTAGCCGGGCCCTGCCCCCTGTCATCACGCATTAGCACACGTTGACGCCTGGCTGAGCACGGGGGGGGGGGGGGGGGGGGGGGGGGGAGGGGGGAGGGGGGGGGGGGGGGGGGGGAAAAAAAAAGGGGGGGGGGGGGGGGGGGGGGGGGGGGGGGGGGGGGCGGGGAGAGAGAGAGATAGGAGAGAAGGAAGGAGGAAGAAGAAAAAAGGGGAGAGAGGCAGAGAGAGTGAGAGAGAGAGAGATGGCGTTGGAAGGAGAGGGAGGAAGATGGAGGAGCGAAA
>OOFB01010318.1:0-10775 GCA_900323305.1 Trachyrincus murrayi | reverse complement strand
GCCCCTGCATCCCCGCTTGTCCTCCTCAGTACATTTTCTGTCGGCTGGGCAGCACGGCCTCTTTGAGGAAGGAAAAGATGAGGAGGATGCCGGACCTCTTGCCTCTCTTGCCCTTGGTGAAGTAGTTTGACACCACGTCGTCTGGGGACAACAACAACAACAAGAGATGATCAATTGCCATTGTAGGACTATGGCCGACTCACGACGTGGATATACAAAGAAACCAATTCACCACACATACACACAATATTGATATGTACAATGAAAAAAAATGTAGGGATGTGCCGAAAGAGGAGATAAGTATTAATGTTTTGTAAAAGCTCATTGTCAATTCAAAACTAACTTTTGAATGTTAAGATACTTTATAATAAAAGAATGGTGTATGCCATATAACATTATTTTATTATGTTGTATGTATCCATTTATTCCTATTTCACAAAGTTACTGTTGGTATATTGGATCTGTACCCGGTAACGGCCGATACGATGCCTTGTTGAGGAATCCTAATTTGTTAAATTGTAAATGAATAAAAGTATAATTTAGACATGCTGCCAGCCTTAAAAGTTTGTAATATCTAATATTTGCATGACATCACGATGCTATGGTATGGACGGAACGGTAGCCCTCTCTAATGACATTGAATTGAACGCTTGCGAGAAAGAGTTCATGGACCAGGTCATCTCCCCGCTCAACTCAAAACACAATATTCTAGTGTGAGGAGAATTCTGCCTTTTTTCCAAGTAATCTGTAGGACCAAGGGCATGTATGAGCTACCGTGCCCCTTCAAACATGTCAACAATCTAAATAAACACAATGAACACCACCATCACCACCACCACCCCCTATCTTCAGCCAAAAAACCCACGGTCGTCATGCTTAGCTACAGCTTGGCGTTAACAGATGAGTTTTTGAGATCCAGATACATCTAGATTAAAAAAACAGTTGCGGAATCTAGACAGAGAATCACACCCGGAGGCCCGTGGTTGTGGAGCTCACCTCCTTGCTGCATGGTGGAGGGCAGGACGTTCTCCCCTGCCGACAAGGACACGAAGAAGGAGAAGGGGATGATCCACAGGCAGATGGTGAAGTAGGCCAGCACCTGCAGGTAGGCAGACCAAATAGTTAAGAGTTGCGCCATGAACAGCCCTGACGGTGAAACATACATTGCTACATTAATTATAACGTAACAACGTAACATAACGCAAATTCCCTCAATGTAGCTTTGGCTCGGATCTTGTGGTCTTGCTGGTCCCACCATCACCCGTTGATTATGTATGTAGGCTCACAAATAGGGTTATCGGGGTTTATTGGACTGCTGTGTTTCATGGTCTCCATTCACCAAGGAGGACCTCCAAACCGCCCACACTGTGTGTTATTTTCTTTACGTGTGTATGTGGGCCCTGACCATCTCGACACACACACAAGCTACTGAGCTACAGGAGATGCAGACGGCGGGGGAAGGGCTGAAGCTTACCTCCGAGAAGGGGTAGTACTCTTCTGCAAAGTACTGGAAGGCCATGTAGTGGTTGACCACCACCAACACTGAGGAGGAGAAGAAGAAGGATCATTATCAGATTAAACTGGTGACGAGTTTGGCTTACTAAAACAGATCCTTACTGCAGTCAGGGATCGAGTTTATCTGGTTTAATGAGACCCAATCAAAATAGGTTATAATAAAGCTATAGTAACTACATTAGTGACAATAAGTCATACTTATTCCGATTCACATTTTCCAACTCGACCAAATGAAATGCTCTCCTCACCGCAGCACAGTATAAAGTTGGGTGAGCTCAGCAGTATGTAGGGGAAGGTCTGCAGGAGGCCAAAGTACACCAGGTTGGTGAAGAGGCCCACGGCCACCATCAGTGCAGGGAAGCCCTCAAACAGATACAGAGATGCCAGGACTCCTGTGGAGAACTGGAGAGCACATTCACAAAACCGTTAAACAGACAAATGGGATGAAAAACTTTCCTAACACTATATCAACACTAGAGTGCATTAGCATCAGTGGTTCTCCCGCTCAGTCGTGAGTTACTACCTTAACGTTACACTTACAGCCTACAGTTTGCTAGCTAGCTATGCCTTCGTCCTGCAAATGCATCTTCCCTGGATGCCAGAATTTACATTTACATCCATGATGCAACACCCTAACGTGATTTTTCATCGTGTAGTAGGAATGGCTACTGAAACCCGGTATTATACGGGCCCCGGGGCTAAATTATTAAAGACCTTAGTATTGATATGGTCTGACATTACTAGTTCTTTTATTGGTACCTTTTAACGTTTTGGTGTCATTTATTATCACTTGCAGCCTCTCCTCTGCTGTGTCGGAGCTGACAGTCCCGACAGAGCAGAGGAGAGGAGCTCCTCCAACTACACTTGTTACTGTAAGTGCAATAAAACCTTTGCGAGTAAAAAGCCAATACTTAATGAATACACCTGTTCAACAAGCATAAATATATAAACGATATTTTAATCTGCTCTGTACGCAGTTTCTCATCCACCACCGCTATGTTTTACACAAGCACAACGCGCTGGTTAGTCTAACAACTAATTGTGATGAACAAGCTAAAACAAAAGCTGTCTGTACGTAGCCGAACCGAGTAGGCGTGGCTTCATCAGACACGAGAGAATACTGCATATTTTTTGAGGATTTTGAAACCTAATTTGATATACTTGGTGATTTGTTTAATCATTCAAATTTGGCTGGGTGGTTAATAACACATTTTTCTGTCGTGTGACAAACTCAGAACACATATTTGTGTGTGTGTGTGTGTGTGTGTGTGTGTGTGTGTGTGTGTGTGTGCGCGCGCGTACGTTGCATGCTTGATACATGTTTAAGAAAAAAAAGTACCGACCATTATCATGTACTTTATTATTCGGCGCGTGGCAACTGTGTATTCTTCTATTAGTTCTGCCAAGTAATAGAGACCTGCAGCTGGAGAGACAGAGAAGAGAGGACATACATCATATACTGTTCAGGAGCAGTAGGTGATATATTAGCACTCAAACTACTACTAAGAATAAAGCAAGGATGATTGTGTTTTGTGTTGTTCAAATCCAATGCAGAGCAAAATAGGCAAATGACTCTTGAATAGGACACACACACACACACACACACACACACACACACACACAGTAATTAAATGTAATACGTCACCCATGGTGATGGCTCACAGTGACTGACTACCTATAATTTGACTACCCATAATGCAAAGGCTATGTTTTGGACTCTATTTCATCAAGACAGTCAAAATTAATCAAAATCAACAGCTAATGGCTAATCAACAAAATAATGAACCAATGAGCGATTACAAATCATAACCATCATTCTCATAATGTGATGTTTTATTGACCTTGCGTAAGGGAACATGTAAAAGGCCCTAGTTTTCTCGGACCACATATTATTGTGGTATTCGACAACTTATTTTAAAATCGGAACTATAATTCAACAGCCACATTGTACTCTTCTCATTTCAACCGCTACATGTATTCATCCGTTTTGCATTTCGGCAATGACAATAATGTCCTTTACATATGAATCATTCAAGGATATGGGGCTTCTACGCTACAGTCAACTGCATGTGGTAACGAATAACAATAGTATTAGTGCACACCTGTGCGCTCGTGTGTGCACACCTGTGCGCTCGTGCGCGACACCTGTCCAGGTGACTTTAAGCCTGCCGACGTGGACACATTGCTTCCGCCAAGCAATGTGCGTCATTTTGTCTGTCACACACACACACACACACACTTGACATTATACGTCTGTCTGTACAACCTGCTAGCTGCTTGTTGAAACGGCGTTGACAACAAGTGAGCTGCACCCTGTAGTGCACATAACCACACACCCTCTCTTGTGTGTTAGCGGTGTTGGCTAGCTCTGATTAGCCCCTTGAAACGGGACAGTTGTGGATCACTACATGTAGGTTAGGAAGGGTAGCAGAGTTTTTTTGTCTTCTGTCTTATCCTCTACTGTAGTTGAGCACACGCTAGCATTGCACGGCCAAAGTCCGCGCACACGCAGTACATGCGATTTGCACAGAACGGCATGGCATTACTGTTAAGTAGAGAGGGATGAACGCCGTTCGAGTTGCTATCGTTGGTACCGGCTACCAACATTAGCTTAGGCTTTCGGCATAAACACTTACCGATCGCTAGAGTAACGAATGATATTTGGATCACCAGCGACAGCCAGCTGAGTAAATAAATAAACCACATCTCTCTGCATGTGAAACGCCACACAATAATTAGAAAACGAAATGTTTAAAAAAAAAAAAGACAATTAAACTGCTAGCGGCTAATTGTCAAAGTTCCCCCCTAGCTGTCTTCTCGTTAGGTGCCGACGAGAGCATAACAAGGACCCTTGTCTCGGAGAGGGGACATGACTCTGGCGCTATAGCGCCACCTCAGTTTGGAGGAAAAACAGCGTTCTCTCTCTTAAACAGTCAATTAGTAGCACCAAAGAATACACTACAGTTTTCATTAACTTGACTAAATCCCTGTATCAGACAGGAAGGTAAAGATAGGGGTCTTCTCATGGTTTGGTCAATGTACCAAAAGTGACCAAACAGATACGTCCATCCATAAGTCTCAAAACTGTAGGCCTATAACTAGAAAAAAAACACCACTATCATCATTTAAATAACGTCTTAGCTCTTTTACCAGAGAGCTTGCCTTCACACTTTACACTATAAATATGTAATCGTTTTTTTCCCTGAGTCTCAAGGTGTGGGCTTTTGAAATAATGTAGGTTAGCCCACTCCTGCCACTCTGAAGTGTGTGTTGTGCACATGTATGCAGGTGTGTGTATGTGTGTGTGGGCTGATTTTTCCTTACCTACATTTTAACCTGCATTATTTCAACACCTTTTGAGTTTCAGAGAGATACAATGAAAGATTGATGTTAGGAAGTGGAAAAGCCGGCCCTCTGGTAAAAGAGCTAAATAAAGTAAATATATAATGCAGGGGAAAAAAGCGTGTGAAGAAACTAAAATGGTGTCAGATTCTAAAGTAATGGTATAATTTCATGGCCTCTTCAAATGCTTTTAAAAACTTGAGGGCTGTGTGTGTGTAACTGTGTATAGTGATGTGTGTGTTTGCATGCATGCAAGCATAATATATCGCATGTGAATGTGTGTGGAGGTGTGAAAACAGAATGCGACCCTCTGCATTTCCATTCGGCCGCGCTGAGATCACCGCCACCTCTGGGCTCCCCGGGGCTGTATACGCGCGCGTATTAGAGCCGTAATGGCCGCCGTCGGGTCACTGGCTAGTGGAATAAGGCGATGAAGGAACCGACACCTGGGAGGAGGAAGTGTAAGAAAGACAAAGCCCGGAGTGGTGTATAAGTATTCCCGCGCATCTATATTTTATTGGCTCTTCCCGACGTGTCTTCCAGGAGTGGGTCAGGCGAAAAGGTGTTTTTAAGGCGCCTTAGGTCGCACCTTGGCTTTGAAGAGAGAAAATGTGATATGGACTTCCGATGAGAGCTGGGTTTAGTTTCATTTTCAGTTTGAAGGAACCTTTTGGAACGGCTGAACGCAGACCTGGGTCAAGAGCTGCCTGCAAATATTTCTGGGTAGAAAAATGACTATCAACCTAGTAGCGTATATGCATATATTCATGATATATATGTATATACGCAGAACAATACGGTAAACGCAAGTATGGTTTGGGTTTTGCATTAGACTTGTGGGGCAGGAAGATAGTGTAGGCCTACTGGCTAGGGTGTTTGATTCCCAACAGGTTCTGGGTTTGATCCCCAATGAGCAAGATGCCACCCTAACCTCTAACCTGCTCCTTCATGACATGCATCTGATTTCACTGTAAATCGCTTTGGATAAAAGCGTTTGTTAAAAAATGACTGAATAGTCAATAGTCAATAGAAAATGAACATTCAATCAGAGAACAAACTTTTATTCTTTATCTCTTAGCTACACTTCATCCTTATTTCCCCTCTTCCCGCTTCAAATCGTCTCCCTTGGGTGGCTCTTCGATCTCCTCGCTGATGACCAACGTTGATGATCGGATGCGGGAGTCTCTCTTCTCCCGGTTCTGTCTGAGCCTCCGGAGCACGGGGGCTCTCCCGGCCTCGTCCCCCCAGGAAGGAGCACCGGCCGCAGGGCCTCGTGGGTGCAATGCCTGGGAGTCTGGTGGCAGAATGGATCACACAAAGGCACGTGAAGGCGTAGAAAAAGGAGTCGTAAAGTTATACCAGATTTATGATTCTAGAATGGCAATCTGGTGATCATTATACAGTTAGAGACAGCCTACTAGCAATATTGTTTTCCACTTTCTCTGCTAAATAATAATAATAATAAGGCTAATTAATTACAGATGAATAAAATAATAAAATAGCAATACTAGTTCATATGAATTAATGAATGTATGAAACAGTTTAAAGAGTAATAAATTAAAGTAAAGACAAAAAAATGCAATAGTACAATAGAATAACTAGTTCTCATGTTATTTTTTACGTGGAAAAATAAAAAAATAAAAAAATCTCAGTAGAGGATGACATGACCTAGTAGACCACGGCATTCTATGCATTGTAACAATAACAAACAGACCACATGCTTTGAGGTGCCTGATTGGCCATACCCTCTGTTTGAGCAGTCAATGGCGCGTCCCGACCATCTCCAATGGCCCGCCTCCTCCTTTGGAGCACCCGCTCAAGCTCCGCATCCCCGACGTTCCGGTTGACTCTCTTCCAACTAGACGCCACTCTGTACTGGTCCTTGAATCTCATGGAGTCCTGGAGGGGGTCATGTGATCAGAGCAGTCAGCTGAGGTGACATTAGCAGTAACGCCAACAGGTTTTAAACTAGCTAAAATGTATACCCTCTGTCTATTGAACGGTATAACAGAAGACAAATTCCGTGTGGGACTGAATGGAACTAAAAGCTTGTTTTGTTTGTTTGTTTTCTTTTGCTTTTTATTACGTTTTTTCGATATTTTAATCAATGAAAGTTCTAGATGGGTTAGCAGGCCAAGCTTTTTATGCTTTCAACTTTATCTAAAGTTGAATTCACTATCTGAAGTTAGCTTGGATAAATGGACCTGCTAAATGACCAATATATAATAGTAATAGTACTAGTAGTATGGGCATGAAGAAAAAAGTGACACAATTATTTAAAGACCTTACGTTGTAATTGAACTCAAGTTGGCAGTCACATTAACCATATTGCTACCATTCTGGGGAGTCTCAAAGTAAAGTCTTCCTGTGTTAAATGTGTACTTTAATTCAATGCAATCTCTTATAGGGGTTTGAAGTTATTCTTGAAACATAAAAGTGAGGGGAAAAAAACCAAAATACAAAATGAAATGTCCCTACTGATCCAACAGCACAAAGAAGGGCCCAACATGAAGCTCTGTACAACTTCACTGTCTCACACAGTGAGTGAGTGTGTAACTGCAGTATTGGAATGTATGATGGATAGAAGCCATGCTTTTTTCCCTCTCTTGCTAATCCATAATAACAGCGGTCTAATAATATTTAGAAATTATTAAAATTTAAATAAATTATTACCAGCATTCCTTTCAACTCGAGAACTGCAGATTTTCTCTTCTCGCTCCTTGAGTCCTGTTGCGACAGACACGTTACTTTCTATATTCAATGAATGGGATATTATGGGATGTTACATTATTAACAACAACAAGAACCAGGTGTGGCAACACTCACCTCCCAGGAGCTGTCGTCGCTCTGAGGGATCGCCTAGGAAGGAAGGTTTTTATTTTATTTTAGATTATTATATATTGGCTAAATTGTACAAAAAATATTGTAAAAAAACAACAACCCACAATTCAGTAGTTTGAAGGTAAGACATAATAGATTATTTATTGTACTTTATTTAAGACAGGATGAAAATATACACACTGTAAATATTAAAGGTAAAGTGTTAAATGTAGGCCTTATTATTATACAGCAACTATTCCTGCTCACCATTATAGTTAAACCATTAATTTCCTAATTCATTAATTAATTTGTATTATTCATAGTAGTAGGGGTGACCTCGAATCTTCGACGACAAAAGGGCACGTTTTTGGGTAATTTTAGAACCAGTAGGCTAGGGGGGGATTTTGTTTAGTTGTTACGTTACTTTTTTGGACAATGCAAAGAAACAATTTGTTTCTTCTATATTCACATTGCACCGTACGTTTTGTTATTGTGCAAATAAACCTTTCTCAAAGCGTTCTCATTTGTTTGTTAACATTTGTTGGCGCAAGCTATTTTTCAGAACATTTTTAACAAATGATGCTTTTAAAAAGTGATGGGGACGAAATCGGCCATTTCAAAAAGTGGTGGGGACATGTCCCCAGCCTCCCCCGGTGTAAATGACACCTATGGTAATCTGACAGACCGGCCACTGTTTGATTTCATAGATGTATTATATTAATTACGGTATATATTAGCCTACATTATAGTATATTAGGCTAATAGAAGCCTATATTTTCTGTCAAATTGAATGCAGATGCTGATATGTCAGCAGATGCTGACATGCGATGTGCCTCGCCTATAGACAGCTGTGGGAAACCCTGACAAGCCAATCGATTATTTTCAAGCATTTAAATCACGCTAAAGTCACCAAACATTAGGCATCATTGAGCCGCATACATAAAAAAATATAGAATATGATCAGTCGACGATGGGTCTGGCCTGGTGATTCAGATTCGACCACGCAAAATCTTAAGTCGCGGACACGCCTACATAGTAGTAGTAATTAGTTTGCATTTGTATTATACCGGTGGTCTGGTGGTGGGCCTGAGGATGATTCCCTTCCGTATTCTCGCCATCATCTCGTCCACTACTCTGCCCGTCAGGTCACCCGGAGGTGCTGCCTCTGACAGATCCAGAACACACGCTTACAGACATGAGACAAGACACATGGAGCACCTTAAGCTCTCTTTACTCCTTCTGTCATTTCTTCCATTGACAAATTCCTTGTATGCACCCCTAAACCTAATCGGCAATGAGTTGCATTGTGGTTCTCGTGTTTTGTGTTTTTCATTTATTTATGTATTTATTTGTGTTTTTGTTCCCGAAGAACAACCGTGACATTGTGGAAGTATTTGAGAACGTACACGTGTAGGTTTGTGCACAGTTTAGCGGGGTTAATATTCACATACATCCCACATATACATACATACAGTATATACATATACTGTATATATATATACATTCATGAATTCTCTTTCTTTGAATGTGCGTATGTAGTTAATTCACTCTAGGACATATTCTTTTGTATTTGCCTAGTCTAGCAGTTTAGGAATGCATTCGACCTGTGATTGAATAGTTTCAGGGGTAGTTTTACTTTATGTGTGGTGTTATGGTTCAGTAGTAAGAGATTTAAGTTGAATTGCATGAGATTAATAGGTAACTTCTCACTTCATTTACCAGTTAAATAGCACATAAACGTGTATTTCCAGCTTGTCTTCTGACTTACTTTTCTGATGGTCTTCTTTGGATCCTCCATTCTTCTTCCTATTCCGTAGGGCATCGAGTGGACTGGAGAGACAGACAGACAGACAGACAGACAGACAGAGATACAGAGAGTCAAAAGAGTTTGACACACAGTTCCGCATTTGATGAAACACAACGAAGACTGAAATAACACACATACTTGATGGTGGTAGCAGACGGAGGCGGAGGAGGAAGAGGTGGTGGTGGTGGAGGAGGAGGACATGCCAGAGGAGGAGGAGGAGAAATGGAATTCTCCCCTGCAGGTCGGCCATTTTGTTGCTTCCCTTTCAAGGCCTGGTTCAACTGGTTCACTACAAAAGAAAGACAAAGCTTGTAGTCTCTATGCCAGGCAATGTGTATTGAGCATCCATAGTACTATTTGTTAAATGCCAAAAGATGTTCAAGACCTGCGTTTAGGCTACATTTTGTCATTTAGCATTCACTTTTATCCAAAGCGGCTTACAGGTGAAGCTGAGAACACCAAGCATACAATCAACATTGTAGTAACGACAAAGAAAGTGCTGCACAAGCAAGTTAAGGTCCATTTTATTGACCTTATTTTCTGCTGGTTAAAGACATTGCATTTTACGCATTTACGTACACGAGGGCCAAAAACAAACAGACCCAAGTGACCATTGCATCGTGTGAATGTGTGCCAACCTTCTCCATGAAGTTGCTGGATGCTGCCCCGAGCCCCAGACAGCTGGACCTCTAAGCTCTGCCTCTCCTTCTCCCTCATCTCCAGCTCCACTCGGAGGGTCTTGAGCTCAGAGAAGACCATGCTCTCCTTCATCAAACTATGGCTCTAGGATGGTGGACAGACGGGTGGGTGGGTGGGTGGATGGATGGGAGTTGAGAATAAGAGGTGAAAAGCACTGAAGAATGAAAATATTTATTATTTACCTCTTACTACCTCTTATACCCGAAGCCTCTTAGTCCCCACAATCACCCTGTCTGTTACTCTCTCGCTCATATAACATCGCCACCTCACTCTCTCCGTAATTTACTCTGCAGCTCATTCACTCCGTCTCACTCACAGAAGAAACCAAGGCAAAAAAAGTACAAGTACAAGCACGTCAACAAAGAGAACCCAGATCTTCAGGACTAGGGACCTAGTAACGTAGTGGAGACCGAACCTAAACATATAATATAATATCTTGATCATTAAAGCTGCAGTATGTAGGTTTTTGCTTTGCAATTGGGTTAAAATACGACACTTTAACCCAATTGTGGCAAACGTACATACCCCTCCTTTAACGCACGCACGCACGCACACACGCACACACACACACACACACACACACTACCCTACG
>OOFB01010309.1:5554-17533 GCA_900323305.1 Trachyrincus murrayi | reverse complement strand
GTGTGTGTGTGTGTGGTTGTTGTTTGTGTTGATGAACACACTATATATATATATATATATATCTAGAGAGAGAGAGCACAAGAAGGACTCTCGTTGACTTTAGTATGCGCTCTTAGTTTGAAGGAGTGGCAGACTCCATTCATGACTTGGATTGTTAGTCGGTACCATAGCCCTATTTGATCACCTGACACGAGGAACACAACCAATCAGGTAGGCCGAATCAGAACTCTATAGTGATGGTATAGAATAGAGTGATATGTGTAGTTAACAATCGTATAGTGATGGTATAGAATGGTTTATGTGATGGAACACAACCTGTATACATTAGGATTGTTTTTCTTTCCACTTCTTTGTTGTCTATGTGGTGGAATCTATGTGTGTGTTTCTCCATGTCTAATGTGTGTGTGTTTGTGTGTGTGTGTGTGTTTCTACATGTATATATCTAATGTGTGTTTGTGTATTGCTAATGTGTGTGTGTTGGCGTGTGTGTATGTTTCTACATGTGTATATCTAATGTGTGTGTGTTGGCGTGTGTGTATGTTTCTACATGTGTATATCTAATGTGTGTGTGTTGGCGTGCATGTGTGTATTTCTTTGTGTATATCTAATGTGTGTGTGTTGGCGTGCATGTGTGTATTTCTTTGTGTATATCTAATGTGTGTGTGTTGGCGTGCATGTGTGTATTTCTTTGTGTATATCTAATGTGTGTGTGTTGGCGTGCATGTGTGTATTTTTTTGTGTATGTCTAATGTGTGTGTGTTGGCGTGCGGCGCGGTGTGTGCAGAGGGAGAACCGGCGTCTGCAGGAGGCCAGCATGCGTCTGGAGCAGGAGAACGATGACCTTGCCCACGAGCTGGTCACCAGCAAGATCTCCCTGAGGAACCACCTGGACCAGGTAACACACACACATACATACACACACACACACACAGCACTCCCCACTTTGAGAACAAGGGAACCATTAGGATTAATAAGGCTCCCATTATTATTTGATGGCACATTAGATGAGATGTCGAAGCACTTGCTGATCTGCCGTGTGTGTGTGTGTGTGTGTGTGTGTGTGCTGCTGCAGGCCGAGGACAAGGCTGACGTTCTGAACAAAGAGCTGCTGAACACCAAGCAGCGACTGGTGGAGACGGAGGAGGAGAAGAGGAGACAAGAGGAGGAGACGGCGCAGGTCCATCCTCCATCTTAAACAAGTCTATTCCTCCTAATGATTTCACTGTCTGTCCTAACTGTCTGTCCTAACGAGTCTTCTATCTGTCCTAATGAGTCTTCTATCTGTCCTAACAGTCTTCTATCTGTCCTAACTGTCCGTCTGTCCTAACGAGTCTTCTATCTGTCCTAACGAGTCCTCTATCTACCCTAACGGGTCCTCTATCTGTCGTAACAAGTCTTCTATCTGTCCTAATAAGTCCTCCATCTGTCCTAACGAGTCCTCCATCTGTCCTAACCAGTCCTCCTAAGAAGTCTGCCCCTATCCACACAGTGATAGACTCTATTGTTTCCTTAAATTAATCTTTCTCTGTCTCAGCTGAAGGAGGTGTTCAGGCGAGAGCTAGAGAAAGCCGAGTCAGAGATCAAGAAAACGACAGCCATCATTGCAGAATACAAACAGGTAGGACGTCCTGAATGTCTAGGTCACATGTCGCATACATTTTCTTGCAGAACATTCCGACTTCCTTTTTTTTGACTGATTTTGACTGATGAAATGGAGCTGAAAAAATTTGGGGGGAAAATAGGTGGCAGGTGTTGGGTGGTGTTGCCATGGTGACTAAATGTTGTCTCTGTGTGTGAATGGGACAGATCTGCTCCCAGCTGAGCAGTCGCCTGGAGAAGCAGCAGGCAGCCACTAAAGAGGAGCTGGACATCGTACGGGTGAGACCCCACTCTCACTGAGGAGCTAGACTTAACGATCTTCAGCTCATAGCTAGCCTTAAAGACATTCAGCTAGTAAATAGCCTTAAAAACAGGCAGGTACAGTAGCTAGCTACTAGCTAACCTTAAAACAGCCAGGATATAGGATAAGAGACCGGATAGGATATGCAGGATGTTTCTTCTACATTAATGCTAACACTATCTTTAGCAATAGAAAATACCAATCAAAATCAGGCTGAACAACTTATAGCATATATCCATTGTGAGTAAAACTCACTTTGTTTGTGTGTGTGTGCGTGTGTGTATGTGCGTGTGCGCGCGTGTGTGGTGCAGAGTAAGGTGATGTCCTGTGAGCGATGCAGGGATGTGTTTAGTGTTGAGGGGCCCCTCCAGACACTGGCCCCCAGCCAGGAGGGCCCCGGGGCCGGCCGGGGGGATGACGAGAAGGACTCCCTGATGGAGCAGCTGAGGGAGCTGGAGCTGGAGCTGGCCCAGACCAAGCTGCAGCTGGTGGAAGCCAAGTGCAGGATACAGGTAGGATACCGGAGGGCCTACCCCCGCTTGTGGTCCTAATCCTAACGCTAACCCTACTGCTCAGCCCTTAGCTCTTGATTAGGCTTTATATTGATTCATTACTACTGCTACTTTCACCATGAACACTGCCATTACTGCCACTGCTACCGCTTCTATTTATATTTATATATTACTATCCCAGATTTTTCATCTGATCTTCTCTTATTGCTGTTTGCATTGCTACAACTATGTGACGACGACCCTAGCACATTCTATATGTACTTATAGTGTATGGACTTATACTTATAATGACTGTAATAATACCTCATCACATTCACAAAACACCCATCTGTATCTAAGGAAACAAACACACACACACACACACAAACACACACTATATATAACATTGCTACTAGCCTAACACAAACATCTAGTACTGCTACCAGCATAGCCTGGACAACTTTATCATGGCTACTAGCATAACACAAACTACTCTAATTCACAGCTACTAGCATAGTGCAAACAACTCTGCCAATGCTACCAGCAGAACACAATCCTCAACAGTTGCTACTAGCGTAACACAAACAACTTCACCTCTGCCACTAGCATACCCTGAACCACTTAATCATTGCTACTAACGTAACTTAACAGCTCCACCAACGCTACTAGCATAACACAAAGTCCTCTACCATTGCTACTCACATAAACTCAAGAACTTTATCATCAATCATCAACCCGATGAGTGTTGCCAACTCTTTTCCAATTAAAGTAGCTAGCACTAGCTCCAAAAGTCGCTTAAAGTCGCGTGCTTGTGTCATGTGCTCATTTGCATATTGATTACGTCATTGTGCATTCATTTGCATAAAGCTTAGTGGTTGTGTCAAGCGAGGTAGAGATCACCTTAAGCCATATAATAGGTAGATTATAATATATACAAAGTCGCTAAATTTGACGCTTTTTAGAAATACAATCCCTAAGAGGGTCTGAAAAGTCGCTAAATCTAGCGAGAAAGTTGGCAACACTGTCCCCGATGCACCAAACCAGTGTTGCCACTCACCGCCCTGTCTCCCCTCCCCTCCCTGCTCTGTTGTCCTTTCCAGGAGCTGGAGCACCAGAGGGGCGTGTTGCTGAACGAGGTCCAGGCTGCCAAGAACTCCTGGTTCAGTAAGACTTTGGGCTCACTGAAGAGCTCCTCCTCCACCTCCACCTCCGCCTCCGCCTCCTCCTCCTCCTCCAGCACCTCCCAATCCCAAGGCCCCAGCTCTCCGAAAGAGGGCACCTCCTAGGTCTACACCTAGACCCCCCACACCTGAACCCCACCCGTACACCTTGTATGAAGGAAGGATGTACCCTGAGAGTCTACGAACAAGAGCTGAAGAGTACAAGCTACGGAATCATGCGGTGTTCCTTTTCCATTGGTCTAGAAGCAGGAAGAGGGCGGGACTCAATGCTTTTCTGGGTTTTTCATTTGCTGAGAAAGAAAGGAAAGGAAAAATGGGTGGGCTTTCTTTCCTTTTTTGCTGCCACCCTTCTCCTCATCCCAAACATTTTAACTCCTGCAAGTCCCGCCTCTTTGACTTACAGGCCAACAGGCTTGTCAATCACCCATCGTTGAAACTGATTGGCTCAAAGCTTGCTACGGAAGAGAAACGCATTTGGTTCCAACAGCGCCCTCGGCCAGACATTGCTATTGCAGAGCGACGGCCAATTACCAATGTTGCCATGTGATTATGCTAAATAAGAACCACGTTGAATCTGTATTTAGTGTCCTACCAATAGGGACGTGTCTTACAAGACTAACGATTCTCCTTCATTGAAACGGCTGCTTCATTAACCATCTACAGCTCTGTGAGAAGAGGTGAGGCTTTCACAAATACACACAAAACCTTAGCTTCTTTATGGTAATACTATAAGTATACAAAGTTGTTATATAAAAATGTATATGTACTAATTGTTGATGGATTTTTTTTTAAATCTTGTACAAAATTTTTGTTAAATTCCTTTTTTTTACTTTTAGGATTTTAATGTTTGTCTTTGGTAATGTTGATCCAAATAAGCACAGTGGCTTGGAGGTCAAAGGTCATATTCTTCCACTGACCTCTAAAAAATGTCCCTCTGCCACCGCCCCAGACTGACCCTAACTACCCCAGCTAGGACAGACTGACAGGCTGACCCTAACTACCCCAGCTAGGACAGACTGACCCTAACTACCCCAGCTAGGACAGACTGACTGCTCCACTGACTGACTGCTGTAGAAACTGCTGTGGTGTCTGCAGAGCAGCAGAACTCCTCCCACTGTTTGAATCCCAAAGTCTCCCAACTCTGTTGCCTCCTCTTCTTCTGGCTTCTAAGAGAGTCAGTCCACTCTGGACACTTTCCATTGGCCTTCTCTTTTAAAAGATACGGTTGAACACGGTGAAGTTCGTTTACCTTGGTCTGGATGACTAGAGATCACCACAACCCCTTTTCCTATGACTTTGTCTGTTAAAGTGATGCAAATCAAACACACACCTTTAAGCACAGAGAGGCCAGAGTGGCCACACACACACACACACACACGTAGTACACTGAAACCGATCAGGAACGTGTGCACGCAGGTGTGCGCACGTTGTGTATGGCATCTTTGTATGCAACTGCTGGCTGTTTCTGATGTGTTTTAGTATTTTAACCATGTCCATATTTGGCATTATAATATCCAAGTTATTTTAAGAAGCCCCCCCAGCCAATCACACAGTGTCATATGCGTAACTATTTAATCGTGCACTAAAAACCGCCTTCATACTTCACAGACACTATAGTTGAACCGTTTGTACTCCCAAGTGATCCTTGTGTCCTGGACGTTGAGTGGAGTTATTTCCGAGTGTTAAATGAAGACGGCTGCCAAGTTTTACTCCGTTCTTTTCCATTAATGACTTCACAAATTCAGGTAAGGTCGGTGCGGCGCAAGGTTGATTTTAGAATTTTGCACGTGGCGGAAGCTGCACTGAAGTCCTGATCAATATGTAATTCCTGTACAGTAAATGTCCGACCTCCAATAATAAACTTACCTTTCAATGTTCACCAACACCATGTTGTTTTTCATTCAACGCTAAGGAAGGGTTCATCCATCATTTGCACCTTGTTCGTAGATGTGTATTTATTTACATAGAAAGAGAGGTTGAGGCTAGTTTGTTAGCCACGCTAGCACGTTTTTCAATGCTAATATGTCATCATAACAGGAGTTAAGGGGTGGAGAGAGTTATGTTTATTAGATTTGATTATATAAAAAAAATAGTATCCCACTCTTTTTTTTTAATTTGTGGCATACAACGTTGAAGGTGAACTCAACTGAAAGTAACACCGGTAAGAAGTAGGGTTAGCGTTATTAAATAACACCTAAATAAAAACACACCAAGCGTCAACATTACCGAGTATTATCATCCCAGATATTAGATATAAAAATATGTTATAAATCTGTAGAGAAAGGAATTAAAATTTTTAAACTATGTGTATTCTCGTAAGTGCATCTTAATGAGATAATACATTTTTCTCTTGAAACACAATTCACTTTAAACCTGTGTTTAACCCCAACCATCACCTGAAATGCATATGAGGCCGCGGTAACGAACAGACTGACTAATGGTTCGTAGCCACGAGGAAATTGCTATTTTGACTATTTCAGTGGGACGTTGATATTGGCCAGATATTGATACCTGGGTTAAAACAATGTGTGTGTGGGGTAAGAAGTCTGGGGTTGCAATAATTGTATGACCTAGAAGTGGGAACCACTACTCTAGCCCATGAGTGGAGGTGTATTCTACGATGTGGAGATTTTCTTGGGGCCCTCACTGGCCTGCTCCTGGAAGTACAGGTCGGCGTACTCCAGGATGTGATCGACGGCCGACAGCAGGAGGATGTCCGTGTCGCTGTCCAGGTCCAGCTCACTGGAGTAATTCTTCACCGGTATGATGGAGGAGGTGGACATACCCAGCATCTCCCCTGCCTTCGATATCTACACACACATTATACAGATATACACACACATACTCTCACTCACTTTCCCCCCCTCTCTCACAATTACATTATTAATTAAAATTATTACACTTTCACATTCTCTCACTTTCACATTCTCTCACTTTCACATTCTCTCTCTCTCTCTCTCTCTCTGTCTCTCTCTCTCACTCACCATTTGCTGGATGACTAGGCTCTTGTACACATTCTTCACATCGGGGGCTGTCGTGACACACGCCTTGTCGATGTGTGTCAACACCGCCACCTGGTGGACCCCTGGTGAAACACATAAGCTCATATGAAGACAGGATTATTAATAATAATAAGATACGAGAACTGGGTTGGGTGCTGTGTGGTTTATGAGTGATGATTGTACGGATGGTGATGGTAGGTGATGGTAGGCCCCGAACAGGGTTGTAGGTGGACCCAGGGCCGGACCTAGCACATTTGGTGCCCATGACAAGCTTTCTCCAATATGAGTAATTTTTTTTGTTTAGATTGTAGGACCATATCTGCAATTGCTCAACAACGGTTATTGATTTTCTTTATTCATTCCTTTTGTTCATATGTACACGGGTTGTCTGTTTAAAGAAAACGAGTATTGTGTAGTTTTTTTCAAAACGATTCTAAATCCACCAGCAAGTACACGTGCACTCGTGTTACTAACTTGGACAGCCTAAAAAAAAGAACTCACCTAGGTCACTGATGTGTTCGCGGAGCTGCTGGAAGGTTCCTCTGAGGCCCCTGCAGTAGGAGGCCAGCTTGCTGGCGTCCAACACAAACACCACGCAGTGCACCCTGTCTGCCAGGCTGGGGTCCTCCAGGTAGCCGGCTGTGTCCGAGTGCAGCGGGTGGCTGGGGCTGAACTACGGGACAGCAACAGCAGCACCCATGTGCAGATCAGAGAGTCAGCAGAACACATGAGACACCCTAACCTTTTTTGGCCCATGACCCCACCTTTAGGTCTGAAAAACCTTGCAACCCCAACTGTTTGTGTGTTTGATGTTGGTTCATGTTAGTGTGTTTGATGTTGGTTCATGGTAGTGTGTTTGATGTTGGTTCATGTTAGTGTTTGATGTTGGTTAACGTTAGTGTGTTTGATGTTGGTTCATGTTAGTGTATTTGATATTGGTTCATGTTAGTGTGTTGATATCGGTTCATGTTAGTGTGTTGATGTTGGTTCATGTTAGTGTGTTGATGTTGGTTAACGTTAGTGTGTTTGATGTTGGTTCATGTTAGTGTGTTTGATGTTGGTTAACGTTAGTGTGTTTGATGTTGGTTCATGTTAGTGTGTTGATATCGGTTCATGTTAGTGTGTTGATGTTGGTTAACGTTAGTGTGTTTGATGTTGGTTCATGTTAGTGTGTTGATATCGGTTCATGTTAGTGTGTTGATGTTGGTTAACGTTAGTGTGTTTGATGTTGGTTAACGTTAGTGTGTTTGATGCGTGTTTGGTGTTGGTTGCTATTTGGTGGTGTTTCTGGTTTATGCTGTGGTTTGGTGTTCCTGGTTGATACTAGTTGATAGTTGTCTGGTTTATGCTGTGGTTTGGTGTTCCTGGTTGATACTAGTTGATACTGGTCTGGTGGTTTATGCTGTGGTTTGGTGCTGTTTTGAACGGGCCCCTCACCCCACCCAAGGCATTCTCTCCCACCTTGTGTCCTTTGGGGGCGTGGCCTTTGACGACAGCCAGGATGTCATGGAAACTGATTCCGGTGCCTTCCCCCTCCCCCAGACCCATGACATCACACATGGTCAGTGGAGTAGGCCCCTCCCCTTTCTTATGCTTGATAGTGAAGGTCTGCAGCTGGTAAGGAACAGAGATTCAAACTGTTGTCACGATTCTCCTTCAACCGCAGCCAATCCAATACAGCCATTAGAGACAGCCAATCCAATACAGCCATTAGGACGATTATTGGATGGCCAATCCAATACAACCATTAGAGATACACATGTCAAAAGATCTCAAAATAGGACGAAATTATATTTTAAACGGTTAAAGTGGCTCTGTATTATTAGGAATCAATCAACTTTGTACGTTGTGACAACGTGAGGTGTTTCTACAGTCAACACGGTGTGCGTCTGAACTTTGCTGTATTCTGGTTCTGTCCAACCTTCTTAGTGAAGCTGGTTGTCGATGAGCCCACCATGGCGTGGTTCAGGACCCTTCCTGAGAAGACCGACTGGACCGAGCTGATGAAGCTGGATTTCCCAGAACCCACCGGGCCGAGGAGGAGCACGCGGGCCGGCGCCCCGCAGCCCGTTTTGTATGAACAGATCTTCGACATCAGCTCCTGCTTGTGGCTGGACGTGGAGATTTGAGGAAAAACAAGTGTTCTGTCCAAGCAACAGCACAGATTTCTCCACATATTGCATGTTATATATCCATGTATTAAGATTTCATTTAATTTAATACAAAACTGTGCATCCCAGCATCTGAGTATTCTCTATTTCCCATTTTATATTTCATTACTTTTCACTGTACTTTTTTGTATATATTTGTTGTTGTATATTTTCTGCTTATTTTATTTATATTTTGATATATTTTATATTTTATATTTTGATATATTTTTACAATGTGTGTTTCTATCTCTGAGCAGAGCACCTGTGACACTAACAATTTCCCTCGGGATCAATAAAGTACTCTTGATATTATTTAGCGGCACAATTAATGATAAAAATGTGTGAAAATGTATCCATCTTACTTAGCATATATTCATTTAATTTGAATGTGATATTTCTGTATATTTTTGTATTCATTCTTGAATCGTTTGCATATTATTTTAAGTGTCATAACCCTTTCTTGCAAACGTTTCTAAAAAGGTCCTATGAAAAAGTTGACTATTATTGTTATTATTAATATTATTCAATGGCTAAATGGTAAGTGGGCAGTAGATAAAGCCTATGTAAACATTTAGAGTGAACTATATAATGAAGTAATGTTTTCACTCACTCATCCGTCCACTGAACTTCTCTTAAAGGCTTCACTATCTTCGCCGCCCATGTTAAGTCCAGTTTAGCTCCCAAGTCAGAGGAACCTAGGATGGAGGTTAAATCTCAACTCAACGTAATATCTCAGAGCATGGCACCCAGCATGGCACCCACATCATATCGACTATTCTGGTTTGCAAACAACTAAGCCTTGGCTTTATGTAACAAATCATAATGTGTCTTTTTGTCTTTAAAGGACAATACCGGTCTGTGACGAAACCATCGTAACCGTCTCTCCTGGCTTCACTGACACATCCGTTACCAATGATTTGTCAAAATCACTTTGTTGTGCTGATTCTGCCTATCAGCATATCCTGCCACGAAGTGATAAATGCTCTTCCTGGCAGAATCAGCACAAGGAAGTGATTTTGACAAATGACATTGGTAACGGATGTGTCAGTGAAGCCAGGAGAGGACGGTTACGATCGTCTGTCCTCAGACAACTAATCACTTCAGAATTCAACATTGTGAACTAGTTCATTTGATCTGTGTGAACTGAACTTTGAGCTCGCTCTTGTGAAGTGTGAACTTGCACACAAACGTGTTAGACCAACCCTCTTTTTTAGTCGCTTCAAAAGCACGCGTAGCTGGAACTACTGTGAGACCAGCGAATGGTGAAGCTGCGGTAACATCTTTTGTGTCGCTCGGTTTGGCCGCAGAAAAAGTGAATTCCATTCTGTGGGAAAAACAAAAAACAAACATACAACAAATAATTGAGATGTGATCACACACACGTTACTTTACATAGAACCATTGCATGGTTTTCATTAGTTGGCCATTTTCAACTCCGTTTATGTAGGCTACGACTACATCAAGTCATGCCCTGCTGACACGTGTCATTGCACACAACAATGAAAATACATCTGCTCTAAAATGCTCTTTTAAAAGTTGCTTTGCTTTCCATAGACTACAAGATAAGAGCAATCACGTGGTTAGATAGTTAAACACATGACCCGTTAAGATAAGCGCTCTTATCTAAACATGAAATCAAAATGCGGCCACTAAATACGCCAACCTTCAAGGGAATAATACAATAGGCATATGAAATAGTAGACCATTGACCTACCTGTTGTCTTGAGTGTCTGCCAGTGTATTTTGTGGGAAGACAGTCTGAGTTGGAGCGACTTCTCGCTGACTTCCTGGGAAATGAAAGTGATGAACTGACTTTCATTTTCACTGAAATCATCTCATGCCACATGAACGATACTCAATTTTGAAGTTAGTTCCGATTATAATAAATAATCAATAGACTATACTTTTACCGAAGGAGGCTACTGTTTAATTCTGGGCTTTTTTAATTCTAGGCCTACTCGTTCTTATAATAAGTCTACATTTTACCTTCCTCGGTTTGTTTCTTCAGCATTGGTGGACTTTGTGGTCTAGTTCGACCCCCCCACAAGATATTCAGACATAATATTTTACTTAGGCCTACATCCATATCTTATCATAAACTAAATAAAATAAGTGTGTCTAAAACTATGAAATTACCTCCGAAAGTAGGCTATTGCGTTTTTGATAAACCAACAATTTGAATGGAATGTATCTTAAAAATGTTCAGGCCTACTTGGTTTTTACTCAACTCTGATTATCTCTAATCTTAGATTACATTTTGAATTGTAGGCCTATTAATTTAAACCTTGTTGGTGCAACCAATAACAAGGTCTAAATTAATAATAAAAAAATGTAATGTATTATTTATTACATGCATTTAATTGAAATTACATCTTTTCACATTATATAATATTTACAATAGGTTAATACAAGCTCCAGGTTACGTCTCTTTTTCACTGCTGATTATTGCAATCCAAACGTTTTCGAAAGCTCAGTCGTGGCCTACATCAGTCAGCAGGGGTCGCTGTTTCATTTAAATGATGCCCCTCATTATTGAATTGAAAGAACAATCAAAACAATCACAAGTCGTATCGCATGAGGAAATGTGGCAGTAACACGGTGTGGTTAACCGTCTCATTTTCTGTACAATATCCCACAGAAGCATTATACATATTCACTTTTATTATATCCCTATACATTTGTATACATCAATTGACATGGTTATTGGAAGTTAACAACAAACGCAAGTCAGTTTTATATGATCACAGTTACAGTCTCAGTCTCGAAGGGCTTCAGATTGTTTTTTTAATTCTATTCTTTATTATAATAAATTCATCAGCTTTATTATTATTTATTTTTTTGTTATTTAATATTCATATAGTAAAAAATATATCACACACTGCTACAAGCCTACTCTGCAGTATGGTTGACAGTTATTATTGTTGGGGACAGTAGAGGGCGCTATAGACCTTCAACCTTTGACCCTCCCGGGCACATCAAGGGTTGATATAAACAACGACTGTGAAGAAAACATGCTACTCGATACTCTAGTTCCATCTATAGTCCAACGCAGGGGGGCGTCTGTTGATAGCTTTTAATACTCCAGTACGTTCTGATGCCAAAGACGTTTCTCTACGAGTTGGTGGTGATCGTTGTGGCTCTTGTTCGTGTGTGTGTGTGTGTGTGTGTGTGTGTGTGTGTGTGTGTGTGTGTGTGTGTGTGTGTGTGTGTGTGTCCTTGTCAGTTTTGAGGTCAAGGGGAGTTTGATACGATGCT
>OOFB01010307.1:5000-12274 GCA_900323305.1 Trachyrincus murrayi | reverse complement strand
AAGAGATCTTCTCCTTTATAAAGAGGTGTGTGTATATATATATATATATGTATGTGTGTGTGTGTGTGTACATTTGGATGAGTGTATATATGTATGTGTGTGTACGTTTGGATGAGTGTATATATGTATGTGTGTGTGTGTGTGTGTGTGTGTTGTGGCAGCCCGACTATGCGATAGGGTGACTCAGGGAAGGAGCAGGTCAAGACAAGCGGTGTCAGTCCAACTGAACAACAGCTTTATTAAGCTTAAAGGGATAAGGGTGGTGGGAGAAAAGGTAACAAAGGTTCTTCCCGTCTTGGGGTATGGGTTCTGTGACTCTGCCTGGGGTCGCTCAGCACTCCGTGAGTCGGATGTCCTTCGGAGAAGAGGAAAGGGAGTTAAACAAACGATAGTTGTCCTCTTCAGGTTTAGGTTAACTACCTTCTTAAATCCTGTATACTTCGCTAACTACTTCAGCTGGGTAGCTGCTTACCCAACCGTGGAACACTGTGATCCCGTGCCTAACGGGGATCTCCTCGAGCCTCGTTCCGTTGGTTTGGCACCGACTTAAGTTGCCTTCCGCCTCGTTCTGGGGAGTGGCTGCAGGTGTGCTGTCCAGCACTGTTTCCAGGTGCCCTGCCGGGGATTTTCCACTCCACTTTCCCTGGTGCTGAACGTGAGTTTCTAGGCTCCCCGGGGTGTCTGGTGCTTGGCCACTCTCCAAGGTCCTGTTGCTCTAGAACGTGGTTTGGGACGTACCAGTGTTCTATGACTTCCCCCAGGGCTCTTCCCCCATGCGACGGCCGTCCGCCGTAGTGCTGGAGGTGGCCGTCCGTCGACGTGGGCCACTGAGGGTGGGTCGGGGCACCACAGTGTGTGTGTGCGTTTGTGCGTACATTTGGATGAGTGTATATATGTATGTGTGTGTGTGTGTGTGTGTGTATGTATACATCTGTATGTGTGTGTGTGTACATCTGTATGTGTGTGTGTGTACATCTGTATGTGTGTGTGTGTGGGGGTTTTGTGTGGGTTGCAACTTGTTGGGTAGAGGAGGGTAATGATGGAAGTCAGCGGTGGAGACACATAGAGTGGCTCCTCCAGCAAGCCTTTTATGATTCCCCACAGAGCCCACAGACTTACAGGATATAAGATTAATGTATTTACACACACACACACACACAGGCAGACTGGAAGGGGTACAGTGGTCAGGGCCACTGTCAAGTTTTAACTTTTTCTCTGAGATGCACAGAAAAAAATAAGAAATTAATTAATGGGAACTCATCAAAAGGCAATTTTCTCGCAGCATATCTGAGATGTGAACTGTGCAACGACGTGGGCCGGTGGTGACGTCAGTCCTGCGGCCGGATGCTCCGTCGTCTGCACGAATTCTCAATTCAGCTCAATTCTCAAAATCTGAAATTCTGAACATTCGATTGGAATGTCGAAGTGGAAAAGGAGTTTGCGATGCTGTGAGTGACTTCACGTCATACTAAAAATGCATCACTGTCCGCGTCGAGTCAACACAGAAAACAATCAATGTTCAAAGAATGGTGTCATGATTTATGGGTAAAAGTGACTAGTTGACACGTTCGCCATCGAGAATTGAAGCACAGCTATTCTTTAAGTTTGGATGGAGCCATCGGATGCACCGTAACACGGACAGTGGAGCACCTTCCATGGAATATTATGGCAGCGTTTCCCAGCCGGATGCAAAAGCTTAGCAGACATACGTTGCATACCAATGCAGACATTCAATAATGCACTTCCACCGAAGTACATGGGATAAAAAACGAATAATGATTTTGAGTACATTTGGATGCACAGCAATCGGCTAACACCATTGCTAACACCGGTATGCTAGCATCAGTGACAACAACAACAATACAGCATGCGCTACCATGATACTTCCTGTTATACGGGTCCATGTATAGTCCAATATACACAGACCTAATACGCCCCCTCCAACATCTATTTGATTAGCAGCTAAAGGGCTGAACAGGAGGTGAACAAATTGAACTCAAAAACCCTACCCTGCTTCTTTGTAATCAGCGGTATGGCAACATTTAGTTTCCCCTGTGCATTATGAGAACAATGTCTGTGTTGTTGATTTTATTAAAAATACAGTTTGCCGTCATTGCTACATGAAAGTGCCATACGTTGCCCAAGCAACATATCAAACATGGCAGGACATATTGAAAAATGCCAATAGAACGTTGAAAAAAAAAAATGGTTCCCAAAGTGTTATATTTTATTATGTCCTATTTGTGAGACTTTAAAGTTTTGTTTGTTTTAATATTCAATATTTTTGTTATTAAACATTTTTGATTGAGAAGTGTTTTTTCTTTATAAAACAAAGCCAATAGTCTTACAGTGATGTAAGTCGAAAGTCAAATCAAAGAATCGGTACACCCCATGTGTTTGGGGTGGATTATTCTTTCATTTCAGCTGCCAGAAGCATCACTCAGGACAACAGAAGGGGTGCATAAGCAGATTCTAAACATTTAATACAATATGTCAATCAACAAGAACAATATGAGGTGTTAGTAAAAGTCCTATGTTCCACTAGTGGCACTACAGCTAACTTTTCACCTCCCACTTCCATGGCTCTGTTTGGCAGTGGCAACACGACACAGGAGTGTGTGGGCATGGGTCAGGGTCAGCTATCATGCTGTACTGTACTGTGCAGTGGAAAACTACCACATTGAGTTGTCATTGTGTGTTTACACTTTTCCTGTATCATATGCCTGCACTAGGATATGTTACTACCATAATGAGTAAATATGTTTTCTGACCTCAAGTGTGAAACCACTCATTGAGGCGTCTGATGTGTAGGACATTTCAGAGTCAGGTCAACCTAGGGGACTATGTATGTTAGCATCACACACACACACACACACGCAAAACACCCTGTTAACACCAAACCACTGAACAATACTAACGACAATGCAGCTCAATGCAGCTTAGGCTCTGCTGAGAGAGAGAGAGAGAGAGAGAGAGAGAGAGAGAGAGACACACACACACACACACACACACACACACAGAAAGTCAGAGTCAGTCAGAGAGAAAGAAGTATCAGCAAAAATCATCTTAAGATTCTCAAGCTGATTCTTCACAGCTTGGACCCAAAGTCATTAACTAAACTCATTAAGTAAAGTCAAATGGATTGCTTTAGTTACAGTGTTTTGACAGACAGCATAGTAGACTGTAAATACACATTTCAACACATATGTTGATGAATATTTCATAAGATTAAGGCAGTTTTTCAGATGGGCTACATGACGCAGCCACAGCAGAGTCTGTGTACAAAAGGAGTTCTCTATGTCCATAATTACGGATTACGGATAAAAATTGAACATCTCATATTTGATGTGTTTCCCTTACTGTATCATTCAGACAGATGATACAGTGACTTGCTACAAAGTTCATTACACAGAAACGTTCTGCAGCCATGGGTCCTTTTGTGTTTAAGCGGATCAGACAACATTGGCCAATGTCGAGAAGTAGCTTGCTAGGCTAACAACAATTAATCTAATCAGTGAGTGTGTTTGTAGCTACATCGTAGTATTTCATAGGTCCTTTATGGCATCTTTATCCTTTTCTACAGTGACAACCTTCTACGCAGTATATATAAATATACCCAAAACAATCACTGTATGAAATAATCATGAAACGATTAATGATGAAACCCATAATAAATAATGATGAAACCCATAATAAATATGCATAATATAATAATAAAATTGATGAATGTTGAATAAACATGATCAGTCCCTCCAGGATTTTTTTGTGATTGTTGCGGCCAAAAATGCTTGATTTCGCAGCAGCTTTTCTCAGAAGTTATCGTGAAATATGCAATGCTTTGTGTGTGTGTGTGTTTTGAAAAGAAGTTGCAAGAATGAATGATGCAGAAAACGTTTATATATATATATATATATATATACGTATATTCTTCATTCAAAATCATTAAATGGGAGATGTTCGTAGACATGTGTGCTTGTTCATAACCATAAAGGAGGAAGTGAATTTGTTGATTGACGAAACGTTTTGTGTGTAATGATTAGTAATGATTGGTCAAGCTCCAGCGATTGATTAACCCTTTTAGTTTTTTGTAAAGAATGTATTCTATCCCTGTGTTTCCTATTGTATAACCTTCTGTTTGTGCCAAACCAGAAAATGCCACAACCCGATACTAGCAGCGTTGCACTAGCCTTCTAGTCATACTGATGACTTTCTGTGATAGCATCTCTCCGTCGTAGCCTCGCCCAGCCTATTAGCCCTTTCTGGAGCCCTCTCACCCCTACTGCTATATTGCATGTAGCCATGGTTGCATCAGTGCACAAGGATGTCAGTCAATGCCACGTCATGTAGCTCGTCGATGCACAGCACATGGGCTTCTTTCATTCTTCTGTGTCATGTATGGACAAACACAACTAGATGGTTGACTTGTGGACCACTTGTGAACCCCACAGCCTGAGAGCTGTCTTGTGAGCGCTAGTGAGACAGTAGTCTGTATTATGGGCGGAAGCGACCTGCTCTCTGGCTTGAAGCAAGTCTCATCACTGCATGTGTTTGAAGGCCCAGACTATACATTTCAATGAGTCATTATCGTTAATACTTACCTTGTAATAAACAAATAAATATTTTAAAAACAACATGAACGGAAGTTCTCCATCAGGTTAACCTGTAATGTTTTCTCTTTCTCTCTCACTCTCATGCATTCCAAGTGCAATGATTGGTAATGAATGAAATGAAAAAAAATGGACAAATATGCAAGCTTGCTTAATTTTGCAGGGATTGGTTGATGTTGCGTGATTTGACGCAATCGCGAAATCCTGGAGGGCCTGCATGATGTGTGTTTTGTTCAAATTGGGAAAATCATTATAAAAGCTATCCTGCACTGGGCAATATGCTAGCAAAATAAAAACAATAAAAAAGAATCAATTAAAAATCTTGTAATTCCTATAGCTACTCTGCACACGTTGCTCAGTTGTTGTTTTTTAACTAGGTTGTGCAGCGCTACACCTTTTATTGTCACTACTCCAATTTTAATTGTTCTCTTGTTCCCAAATTGTATTGTTCTCAGCCTCACTTGTAAGTCACGTTGGATAAAAAGCTTCTGCTAAAATGACTAAATGTAAATGTAACTCAATGTTTCTCTGCTCAGATCCTGGTCCACGTGGGCTTCCTGACGGAGGAATCCGGAGACGTGTTCAGCCCTAAGGTCCTGAAGGGTGGGCCCTTGGGAGAGATGGTTCAGTGGGCAGACATCTTGACCACCCTCCATGTGCTGGGCCACAACCTGAAGATCTCCATGTCTGTCAAAGAGCTGCACGGGTGAGTCATGCTAACATCATGCTACCGCTAACACCATGCCACTGCACATCATGCTACGCTAGTCATGCTAACATCTCAGATTCAGTGCGCAAGATGAACGGCACAGATTTTTTGGGATGTATTTTTCTGTTGCTATTATTCGGCCTATTGCACATTTTGCAATCTTTGTTTATTTAGCTTATTGCGACCTGTCTTTGGGTTTAATGGTATTTGCTATAATACTGTCTTTTCGGTCACTTGGTTTTCTAAATTGTTTGGTTCATTGTTAGCTTAACCTTGTTCATTCTGAGCATGAACTATAACTGTTATTTCAAAACTAGCTTCCTCTTTTTACTTAGCTGAATTTTAAACCCCTTGTTAAAGCATCAACAACAGTATTATAAGCCCCATCAGTAATTATATGTTGGCAAAGACTAGAAATAAATGAGAGCTTTTGACATTTCCACATCTGAAAAGCCTCAATGTGATTCCTGCAATTCAGACAAGGCTTAAAGCAGCTTGTATGTAAAATCAAATGTTTTCTACATTTTATATACAAGCTGCTTTAGCCAACACCATTTTTTTAGACTGGACGGTTATGAGGAAGAACTTGAATTGCACAAAATGGCGACTGATGACATCCACGCCATGGATAGAGATTACAATATCGACTTGCTCCTGTACAATGTACAATGCTCCTGTACTGTTTAAAATGTGTAAGAACTGTATTCTCCAATTACAGTCCACCCCCCAGTTAGCCCATAGAATAGGCATGAAGGCCTTATCGCTGTATTGATTCATATCGACCCTGTGTCCATGTTCACATCAATGTCGCGCTGTTGTACCATGGCTTGTTAGCCCCCGTGTCAGCAAGCATACGTTTCTGCTGACTGAAAGCACCATAACACACCATGTACTCTGACAGCGATGCAAACGCAAGTGCAACACAAGTGCTTGAGCAAGTGCACACTCGCACACAAAAATACAAACATACACAAACACACGGATGGGTATAAATCTGCCCCCTGGAGGGGGCTGCCTGGCGGCCCCCAGGGTCATTCTGTCTAGTCCAGGAGATATCTACTCGCAGCCAAGACAGTGTAAATCAAACAGGTTGTCAGGCCAAGCTTGCCCTTTGTCAATCCCTTGGAGATTAATGCTTTTCTATAGAGCAGTGGTCTGAGAATGAATAGTAGCCTAAGATAGTTGTACAACATTTTTATGATTATTCATGCCTGATTTTTATTTAAAAAATCACATTTAAAATTCTATTATGGCATTTTATCATCGATCCCTGCATGACAACTTTAAATCACCAATGGATTTCTTTAGCCTTGATTGCTCCAAGGGTCTTTATCTCTTTCACATTGTTTGTCATTGGGTTGACAATGGAACATTAATGGATTCCACGATATGTATATCCTCCTGTCCCTATTGCCACCTATCTTACTCCCTGCTCCTGGACATCACTCTGTTCAAATATAACCGGGAGAATTTAATAGAATAATGACGAAGAAAATACTATTTATTTTCATTTCTTCAGGGTTAACGTTGCCTTCTCACAAAGAAATCAAAAGTAATTAAAACAAGACTGTCTTTTCTGTATTCTTCATTTGACAGGAACAACTTTAATTGCCTTTCGTTTTATTATCATCGTTCTGTTTTCATTATACTGCGCCCTCATCACATGGGCCTGTTTTGTCACAGTTTTTATTTGATCTTGTCTTATTTTTTTTAAATTGTTTTACTTGTGACTGTCAGCACAATTCCCTGTGATCCTTTGTTTTAGTTTTAACAAAAAGTGTCTTTGGGTTGTAGTTTTGAGTTTTTTAGTTGTGTCGTTTTTTGGAGTATATACAAAAGAAAAAAAAATCATTGTAGACCACGTCTGTGATTTATTATGACTTTCACTACCAAACCCATGTGTCTGACATGGGTTTGGTTCCATAATAAACCACAAGTTATTATGGAAGTGAACTGAT
>OOFB01010296.1:8981-12108 GCA_900323305.1 Trachyrincus murrayi | reverse complement strand
TACCCCACCCCCCCCCTCCCACGCACACACACACACACAAACAAACCCACACACACCCACAAAAACACACACACAAACACACACACACACACACACACAAACACAAACAAAAACAAACACAAAAACAAAAAAACACACACACACACACACACACACACACACACACTCACACACCCACACACACACACACACACACACACACACACACACACACACACACACACACACACACACACACACACACACACACACACACACACACACACACACACACACACACACATGCACACACGCACGCACACGCACACACACACACACACACACACACACGAACACATGTTCAGCAATTCATTCATGAATAATGTCAATATGACCCTCCTTTCACCCTTTCACCCTTTCACCCTTCACTGTGTCTTCTTCTTCTCACACTCACTCTGTTTTCACACTCTTTCTCGTTAGATACGGTGCTCACAGTGATGATGTTGTTGATGAAGACGATGATGAAGATGACGATGAAGACGATGAAGACGACGAAGACGATGAAGACGATGATGATGATGATGATGATGATGATGATGATGACGATGAAGATGACAGAATGTCATTGGATCCATGGATCCAAAGTCATATCTTCAATTAAGCGTACAGTCTAATTAGGATCATAAATGACAAACACTTAGACACACAAACAGGGTCCCTGTGTTCTAATGGAGCGGTGCAGACGGAGAGTGATGGGCAGCTGTCTCCTGTCTGCCCTCTGTTCCCAGCGACCTTCAGGGGCTCAGCAAGAAGACCTCCGGACGTCCACTCGACCAATGAGATGGGAGTTACCAACACTGATGGTTCATTGATTACTTAACACAAAGCATTGCTTAATTACATTATTATGAGCATATTTCAAAGTATACTTTCTCTATTTTTTCATTTCTCTAAAATGCAATTTATTGTGTATTACTTATGTATTATGTTCTTCTTCCAGATACTGACATTACTGTGACTTTGTTATAAATTCAACGCACACACAAAAACAATTTCAGAGTATTTGTCGCAGAGTATGTCTCTGCCGCAAACAAGAGATGTTGTTTGACCTTCAGATCAAAACCGCTGGAAAACAATAACTGGATCACATCCTGCGTTATTATCCTCTTATTTGCACTCCGTGGAAAACGAATAACAAGGTAGCCGAGAAGTGGCTTATCTAGAGCTACACCGCGCTGTCGTATTAGCATTAGCTGCCTGAGGCCGGCTCCTTCACGAAGCCTATTGAAACTTGACAACGTTGCATTAGGCCCAAAAGGGGGTAAAGGGAATAATCTATTATTCTCATTGTAATTATTATAAATATTGTCATACAAAGCGAGAGGTAGATATGGTTTATATCTTGCACACAACATTTTGGTTGCAAAACCCCATGTATCTCCATAAAGCACGACACGCCCCTTTGTGTCTCACTTTTCTCTATCTCTTTCCATTTACTATCTCTTTTTCACTCCTCCTCCCTCGCTCTGTCAGTCGCTTTTATCGTCCTCTTCTCTATCATCGCATCCTCAAGAAACCACGCAGTGAACGGGACAAAAAGAGACTGAAATCCATTTTCAACATGACTATGAAAATATGACAGTATTTCGGTGGATTTATCCCTTCTGCGAAACAGGATAAAACCCCTCTTATTCCTGCTAATCCTTCAAAGACTCCGATATTACCTGATAGCACGTACAGCGTTAACACTATCAAGTCGCCGCAAAATAATGGAAGTAGTTTCACGTTGTTGAGATTAGAGCGAGCCGGTCTCCCTTCCCACTTATCTCATATACCCTGAAGCTATAGCCCCTCCAGTTCCCTCTCTCTCTCTCTCTCTCTCTCTCTCGCTCTCTTGCCCTCCATTCTAGCTCTTTCCTGTTCCAAACGCCAATTGTCAAGATGTTTCCATTCACTCTCATAAAAGGCCTGCAGTGGTCGGTTGTTTGAACCGCTGGCTGAGTTTGGAAAGTGTAATGTCCATCTGGGGTAGCCAAACTGTGCCATCCACGGGGGGAAAGATACAAAAGACTTCGGGATACGCAGAGATATCTGTAAATTGGCGTTTGCCTGTCTTACCCAGATTTAGATGAGTTGTTTAATGCTGAATTTATCGTTGTGCGTCCAGAAGCATTTGTAACCTAGTGTTTTCAATTGTTTGTAACGTAAAGTGTGGGTCCTTCTGGACACACAATGATGAATTTGGAATCAAACAACTCCGCAAGGCAAACGCCAATTTACAGATGTCTCGGCGTATCCCTTTAAATAAATACATCACTAAATATCACACTTTTGACACAAATTAATTTGTTTCAGTACACAATAGATTTCAAACTACCCGGGTGAGACCAGGGGAGAATGAGTGTGAGACCAGGGAGAACCAGGGGGGAACCAGGGTGGGACCAGGGGAGAACCAGGAGAGAACCAGGGTGAGACCCAGGAGAGAACCATGGGAGAACCAGGAGAGAACCAGGAGAGAACCAGAGTGAGACCAGGGTGAGACCAGGGTGAGATCACGGGAAGACCAGGAGAGGACCAGGGTGAGACCCAGGGTGGGAGCAGGGGAGGACCAGGGTGGGACCAGGGGAGAACCAGGGAAGAAGTGTAAGAGCACCAACACCACCACCCATCATTTAGATTGCAGAAAACAATCTAGTTTTATTGTTTTGTTTCCACCTCATCTGAGAAACATACCACACCCCCTCGATACAACACAGTATCAATGTGTGTGTGTGTGTGTGTCCGTGCACGCGCAGGCATGAGTGTGCATGTGTGCATGCATGTGTGTGTGTGTGAGACTGAAGCACTGAAATGACATGAAGAGTTATTTGGGTCCTAATGAAGCTGCTTAATGAAATCAGTGCCCTTGAAAGTTCTTCATCAATTCTAGCCCCCTCGCTCGCCCGCCTGCACTCCACCATCCCGGCCTGTCAGCTCATCCACATGTGCGACACAATATTAATTAAACACAGCGTTTCCTGAAGTACTTAAGTGAGGCGCTATCATTGATAATGAGCAGGTTTAAAAGAGTCACATCCCTCTAAAATTACTTTTTAAACCGGCCTTATTAAGCAGAAAATGAGACTCAAATCAGCCTACAAGCTCCTCA
>OOFB01010296.1:1481-3981 GCA_900323305.1 Trachyrincus murrayi | reverse complement strand
ATCTATTTTATTGTTTGCCTGTTTTTTTAAATACTTTTGCATAAAGGCGAGTGGTCGAAGAAATTAAGCAAAGCAGGTCCAAGCATAGATATGTGATTTAATTATAAAGACATACAAACAATATATGAAAATCATGTTGCGACAAAAACAAAACGCCTTCTTCAGTATTTGTGATCTTTTCACCGTTATTATTAAGTATTTTGTTCACAGTTCTACAATCATGTAAAGTAGGCCTATGCGTTAGCAGAAACAAACTGGCTTAGAAGCACTTCTCTTTTTTTCTCCATGAAATTATATTAACCAACATCACGTTTTTAGAACAGATAAATTATTCCACAATGTATATTGCCGTTGCACAGCAGGTAAGTGCAGAATATTGGATCTCATTCTTGGGCGTTTTTCAAAATAACATTTCGTGACGTTGTATAATGTTGCATAGTTTACAAATAATAATAACTGACAATATTCTAAACGCTCTTAGATATTCCCACCATTTAAAATAAATGAAAAAAAGTGTAGCCTGTCTTGAAATGAGAGTAATTCTGATCAATTGTGAGTCGTTTAACTTCACTTGTAGGCCTACACCTCGCCATAAATATGTCTGCACACGTCTTGTATTTGTGTCGTTTTAGAAATCTGGATCACACTGCGGACAGTGTAGTTTATGTTATTCAAATGTCTTTTTTTTCACAGAATGTTCTTAAATAACTGGAAAGAGAGAGAGAGAGAGAGAGAGAGAGAGACACTGACAATAGATGGGTAAAAGTTCTGCTATGAGACTCATATCACATCAAGGCTTGTCGTTGCAGTGCTTGAAAAGACTGGACGGTGTCCCGGAATAAGTTGTGGTACACTTTTCTGCGCAGGTTGCCAATGTCGAACCCGAGAAAGGGTAAACAGCAGCCTGTCCAAAGGGCGCCAGGGCGGCGGGGATCGGGGAAGTAATAGTCTGTCCCTGGTTCAGATAGGACACCAACCGCCTCATCTCCTCCAGGGCCTGGGCCTGCATGAGGATATAGTTCTTGGCCAGGAGAAGAGTGGCGATTTTGGAGAGTTTCCTCACCGAGGGGCTGTGTGCGTAAGGGATGACGGAGCGCAGACCGTCCAGCGCGTCGTTCAGGTCGTGCATTCGCCTTCTCTCCCGAGCGTTGATGCTGAGGCGCAGGGACCGCTGCTCCTTGGGCTTCTTGGCCAGCGGTCCGCCGTGCTTGTCTTCGTCAAAGCCCCTCTTCCGCGACTCCAGGGTGTCAAAGGCGTCGTCGTCGTCACTCGTTTGCTCCCCGCCGCTCTCGTTAGATTTGGCCGTTTGGCTGGACAGGAAGTCCGCAGCTGGCGTCAGGGGGTAGCGGCCGGGGCTTCCAGTGCCATGGCCAGCGCCAAAACCGAAGGCTGACTGGCCGTAGCGCTGCGTCAGGTCGAGGAGCGTGTCGTTGCTGATCGACTTCAGCAGATTCTCGTCCCCGGCATTCATTGTCGATTCCACAACAACTCTTTATAAAAAATAAAAAAATATAAATATTAACTGTAGCCGTCCTTTTTTCTTATGTTGAAGATTGCGCTACTCACTCTGCTTGTTTAACTTCGAGTTCTTTCTTTTCCGAAGTTGTTGTTATTCTCCTCGCGGTTTCCCACCCTTCAGCGCTGACGAGTGACTCTATATATATAAGGGGACTCTTGATCTTGTCCGCACTCGTCTGTACACAATACTTTTGTCTTCTGCGCATCGTCTGTGCTACGTGTAAGCCTACAAGAACACTTTATTGCGCTCCGACTGAAAAGTCACGCTCGTAACGCGCGCGTAAAGACGCGTCGGTGAGACTGGGAGCTCTCGTGTCCGATTCTTCGTACGCGTCTTGCCCTCGCCTTGGGCAGATTGTGACTCTCGCTCTGTACCACTCGCACGTTAGTAGCAACGCGAGGCCCACCGGGATTATCTCCCTGTCCAATCAGGACGCTCCTTAATTACTCCGGCATGAACGCAGGTCTGCTCCCACTTTAAATCACAGCCTTATCATGACTATTGCAAACGCAAGTGGACATAACGCCGATGCAATGGTTTTTTTGATATTCAAATGAGCTTGTAGACTATACTTTGTCTGCTCTGGACTCGATGTAGTCTCAAACGTTTTGATATAAATAGCCTATATAACTAGATTAGACTATTGAAATACATGGGAAAACTATACCACGAGTGTATAACCATTATTTCAAAACTATGAAAAAATACTTTTCAGCGTACACACACACACACACACACACACATATAGAACATGGGAACATGCATGGGGAAAAGGTGAGTTGGAGGCAGACAGTAAAAGTAAAAGAGTAGCCTTAATTGTTTTTGTCCGTGTATTTAATGAGATGTAATTGTATTACCCTCGCTATATTATATACAGTTATTATTGTGTGTGTGTGTGTGTGTGTGTGTGTGTGTGTGTGTGTGTGTGTGTGTGTGTGTGTGTGTGTGTGTGTGTGTGTGTGTGTGTGTGTGTGTGTTATA
>OOFB01010294.1:9519-25534 GCA_900323305.1 Trachyrincus murrayi | reverse complement strand
GGTGGGGGGTGGTGGGGGGGTGGTGGGGGGGGGGGGGGGGGGGGGGGGGGGGGGGGGGGCGGTAGTCACATTATGACAGGGGAATTACAGTAGTGATAAAATGGGCTGTAACAACATGCGACCCGTCTTCTGTGTTTTCACAGATGTAGGACGGAAATATGTGCCAAACGTTCCCTGCCCGTTTCCCCCTTCTGCTCTCATTGTTTTAATCTTTCTCTCGTCCTCTGAACCGAGACTGGCTCAAGCTCGTCATTTGCTTTCATTGCTTTCAAACGTGAACAATTCAAAATAGGAAAATAAAATAAAAATGATTCGGCCATTTTCTCGCAAACTTTCATTGTCATTCGGTAAACTCAATTTAGATGACGCCCCGCTGCTTGTGTCACCGAAACACACAGCAGCTCCGACCACGCCGCAGGTAAAAGGTCACAGACCCCCTACGGACCAATCGGAGCGGACGCCTGCTGAGACGACTGACCAATTGTGCGAGGGCTCAGCGGGAACCAGGACATTCACCTACCCTTTCAAGTAATAAACAGAAGTCCATTAAACTGTGATGAAATCGAATTACTTATAATTCATCCCAGATGCCCTTCAATTAAAGATGTGATGTGTTGAGCTACATAAAGAAGCTGTTTAAACTGCATTATTAAGATATTACACTCACTGTTTAAATTGATCCCAATCCTGTTACAAAAAGCCATCAGCTTATCTTGGGTGAGGCTCACGAGATGAACACAGAAAGCACATAACAGTGTTAACGGGAACACACTCAGTTAGAGTCTGTATGTGAATACGTATGCATATTTAGTCTGTCAATACACTTGTTTTAGTTTTGTCAATATTGATTCGCCTCATGTGTGTACCGTGTTAGATGCGTTATGCCATCATGAACATACTATGTTCACACAGCACAGATTGATCGAGACTACTGGAAACTCAACCCTGTTATGAAGTCATCATGCTTTGTAGAGGAAGAGAGACCCCCCCCCCCCCCCCCCCCCCCCCCCCCTGAGTAATGTGCCATCCTGACACATCCTGCCTGCTGACGAGCAGCACACGAGGTGGAGGATAATGAATGAATTATACATATTGTTTTGAATGCCTCCTCTGATGCAGTTTGATCTTTCCCTGCGTTCGCTATGAGCAGATATAAAAGATGTTAATTGTTTGGCGTCGGTGGGAATTCTCTCCCGGACGCTGTCTGGCCGGAGGCACGTTGTCATCACCGGTGCCTTCTCGGATGACTTTGTCTTCTGCTGTTTCTACACACGCGTCACATGTTACGAAAACATTCAAACCATAGGACACATGCTGTAAAAACACATACAGAAATCATATTTGCCATTTGGTAGATGCTTGGATCCCGAGCGTCATACAATAACGTGAATGCATATTTCTTAGCACGGGTGGCCCCGGTGGGAATCGAACCCTCAACCCTGGCAGCAGTTAACGCCATACTCTACCAGTTGAACTAGACAGGACCGTGAATGGAAAAAAAACGATTGTCCATTTGAGTGGACATTTTCCCAGAACCTGCGTTTTACCTGTGGGGCTTCTGTTGTGCTATCCACATGATGAGAGAAATATGTGATGGTTCTGGCCAGGACTCAACAGTCAGGCGACAGAGAGAGAGAAAGAGAGAGAAAGAGAGAGAGAGGGGAGAGAGAGGGGAGAGAGAGAGAGAGAGAGAGGGGAGAGAGAGGGGAGGGAGAGGGGAGAGGGACGTAGAGGACAGAGCACAGAAGTCCGGCGGTCTTTTTTAAAAAGCCGTCCCGTGACCTTGTCTGCTGTTTCATGTGGGGCCCATGAAGGGGTTAGTACGATGACAACCGGACCGTTCTGATTGGCCGAGGACGGCGCCTGAAACAACATGGGAGGAACCGAGCATTTTCTGAAGAGCGTTGCGAGCGATGTTTGCGAAACTCACCAGAGAAAACAGCCCAGAGGAGTGACGTTTCCTTGACAACCGCTCGTAGCGAGGGAAGGATAACATTTTGATAACGAGAGCAGGTCTGTACTTCGGATCTTGTCTGTTTTCCGGTTGTTTCGTTTCATTATGAATCATCCTTGATCTCCTGCTTATAAAATATCAGCCTGAGTGCTCACACTTGTGATCAAATATGTACAATATTCCCAAGCCTTTCAGTTACACTTCAAAGCAACCGTCAAACGTTCCAAAGACTTGTGCCTTGATCATATCGTCAAACTACGAACTTAAAGGCCGCTATGAAAACCCATTACTGTATCCCTGCCGTCCCCCACAGAACCACTTCACCCACCCCCCTCTGTCTCCCCGTTACTCCCCTTTCTCCTCCGTGAACCCTGGAGTTCTCCAGTTGGACTCTGGACGGATGCCGATTAGCGGGACTCCAGCGTGTGTGTGTGTGTCTCACATGTGAATAAAAAGCCTCGCGATGATCAATGTGTCAGCTTGAACACCCATCCTCAACACCCACCCAGTCATCTGCCTTAACGCCGCCACGGCCCACCGGGACACCAGGCAGCGATGGATCACTCCGCTCACGTCTCCTCGACAAGGGACACACAGGAAACCCCCCGCACATCTGCTTCCTGCCTGTCAAACCGTACCGGATGGATCAGCCTGTTCTCTCGACTTCTTTTTATGGGTGGTGCTGGTGGTAATATTTGTGTTGTTGTGTATTTTGGTTCGTGTTGTGACCGTTAATAATATGAATATGGATTATTATTATTAGTAGTAATACTTGTAGTAGTTGTAGTCTTTAGCAGTAGTACTAGTGCGTCGTAGTAGTATGAGCAGTATTAGCAGTAGTTGTAGTAGTTGTAGTATGTTAAAGGTGCTGTAGGTAAGATTTAAGTTAAGTATTATTTGAGTGTAATATGTTAGAAATGGCATAGCCATTCATCAACTGTTAACGAGTGAAATGCGCTGTGAGAATATCTGTTTAGAGTTGACTGCCTCTGTTTGAGCCAATTTAGATTGTAGACCGCTCCCGGCTCATTTCTGACCAATCAGGGCATCTTTTCCGTGATTGGTTCGGGGAATCCATCTCACCTTTCAATCACAGGTGCGTGAAATGGGAGGGGACGTTCTATTGGTTGTTTAGTTTGGAGATCTTGCTCTCTTCCTCTCTTTTCTGCTCCATCTTTAAACTCTCAAATCTTAACTACAGCACCCTAAAGTCAGAGTTTTATTTGGTAAGATAGCCGTGTATAAATACTGACAAATGTATCCTTATTTGCATTAAGATTCGTATGAGCATTAGTCTGAAACAGAAATAAGCAAATCAGTGTTTTCCCATCTCCAAGACAATAGCGTGTGCTATTTCCAACTTCATGACAGGCGTGTAGCTTAATAAATACGTTTGCTTCATCAGTAAACATTGGTTTCCATCATTGGATATTTTGTATTAGTTTATTTTTTTCGGTGAAAAGCATTACTGATTAGCGATAGCATTATTGTGTAGCGATAGCATTATTGTGTAGCGATAGCGAGTTGCTATAGACAAACACAAATTCAGCTCCGTAATGGTGGAGAGCAGCCGAGCCCTGCGAAGATTGAAATTAGCATAATGGGAGTGCAAACACGGTTAATACTCACCTTCGATCTGGCAAGCTACGAGGAAACCGCGCTCTGAATCTCGGAGAGATTCATCCCACGGCCCCAGCGCTCGTCGCCTGCTGCTACCGTCTCTGGCGACGTTCCACATTAAATAGCGGTGTGCGAATGCTAATGGGCATATGATAGTTAATGAATATGTTTGAATACAAATGTAGCTCATTATGCCCTGTGTCTCGGATATTGTTTTATAGGCCGGGCCCCATCACGACACGCAGCGCCGTGCGAAGGCATCCACGTATTAATGCACTGCCTATTTGTGATTGCCGCATCCCCATTCGGGGACCTTTGGAAACGATAATAGAAATTATTGGCAGCAGATCTGTTCTCCATAAAGTGTAATTAGTTGATCATTACCAAGTGGTAATTACATTTGAGAGGGAAGCCAGGGGTGTTACACAGCAGGGGACCAGCAGAGGAGCCCACCTGCTGACAGAGCAGGCAGACAGAGTAAACACACACACACACACACACCCACACAGACAAACATGCACGCATGCACGGACCCCCACGCACACACAGACACACACACATGCACATGATGTAGACACACCAACACACACATTCACACACACACATTCACACACACACACACACACACACATAAACACACATAAACACACACACACACACACACACACATGCATGCGCGCACAGACACACATGCACAAAATATATGCACATACACAGAGGAATACCCACACACATACAAGTCCAGACATATACACAAAGCTATAGACATGTACATACGCAAAAACATCAGCACAAACAAACACACACACAGACGCACACACAAAGAGACACATTCAGACAACACCTATGATGTACAGTCTTATTCATATATTCACATAGAACCAGACTCATTTCAAACACAATAACTCACATCATCTGCACACACACACACACATACACATTAACGCCTTTAACATGCAAGTACATGCAAATCATGCATGCCTTGAATCCCTGGTTTAATTAGCACGTATGTGTTAAGACCCCCTCCCCTCCCCGCCCACACACACACACACACACACACACACACACCTCCACTGTGCATGTTGTTTCGTTATCAACGGATTCCACTCTGTCTATCAACACTCCACGTCCCCCAGTTATACCCTATAGACATAGTGCACGTTACACACACACACACCACACACACACACACGGTATCCTCATCAGACTCGTCCTAAACCTGCGGTTATCTCACATCTGCAGCGGCTCTCGCACCTTTTCAATTTCCTGGTAACCTAATCCTCTGTGTTTCTCCGTCGCTCGTATATATCGCCGGGAGAACGAGACAGAGGAGCAGGAGGAGGAGGAGGAGGAGGAGGCGGAGGAGAAAGCCTAGGGGTGTTGGGGAATGGAAATGGAGGTATAATAAATTGTTCCTTTTGATATAAGTTGGATTATGGAAATGGCGGCCGCTGTGTGTATGCTGACGGCGGCCGCGGCCTGGCGGATGAGGTTATAATCCATCATAGGGAGAGAGATCAGGGGGGAACGGAAAAATGCTTTATGTGTTGAAACGGGCAGCGGTCCAGTCCCCTTACCGTTATGATGGCTAGGTTTAATACCCGCGATATTACTCAACATGATCCAGTCATCTAATAACGCCGGGTAACCTGACACTGGCTTAGCATACAAATACATAATCCGATACAGAGAAACGTCTAATAAGGTTCATGTGGAAGTCCCATCACCCCCGGTCACCGGATCCTTCACTGATGTTGAGTCCATCCAAGGAATAGATTTTGGCCAATTTGCAACCAGAATATAATCAAATTAAATTGGATTGTTGCAATGCTATATTTAACTGCTATAAATACAAGTGCTTTTGTCTAGCTAGAATCTCTGCTTTGTCTGCTTTGCATGCTTGTGTGCATATGTATAACATATGTATGTGTGTTGTGTATGTGTGTGTCAATGTACAAAGGTATGTGTGTGTGTGTGTGTGTGTGTGTTTCTGTGTATGTGCATGTGTGTGCGTGTGTTTGTGTGTGTGTGTGTGTGTGTGTGTGTGCGTGCGTGTGCATGCACCCTTGTGTAGTGGCGCCGCTGTATTCACAGCAGGCGTTTCCCAAGGTCACGACCTCTGCTTATCCCCGGCCGGCTCGCTGTGGATGGACACAGTCTCTCACTTAAACTATATCGATCGGTCTGTTGAATGTCAACGCCGGCCAGAGAGAGACAAGCCGTCAGGTTTACCTGGTCTTACTTCACAGAGGGGATGAGGACGACTGAATTCAATGGATTCAGTCGTCCTCAGTTGTCCTTGGGAGTTGGGTTGTTTGTTTGTTTACATGCTGTTTTCAGCACCAGCAACACAGTGAATCCAAACCTTTTGTTCAACATGATTGGAAGTTGTGTATATTATTAGAGATAATGAAGACCATACACCACCTCGCTACTAAAAGATACCGTTTGGTAATAAAAGATAGAGTTGCTTCTGTTCTTCTCCAAGGGTAATTTTGTGAATACGACAAGGTTTGCGCCTAGATGTGCCTGCCATGGTTCTTCAAGACTAAATTGAGTTAGAGGGGGAAACCTCACTGTGAATTGAGTCATGGGTTGATGGGTTTTATTCTTAAACTCATGATTTTGAACAAAAGTGATGGCTTTAGGTTTAAGATTATGGCCCATCAGGGATGACACTCTTCTGCATCAGAAGCCTGCATATTTGGGCCTCTAGTTTTCTGTTAGTCTAACAGAGAACTGATATATGCCAACGGTATTGACTTTACTCCATGTTTACATGACATTCCCGGGTCCTATTTCATTTACTAATAAATTGTTAATATATCACAGTATTTTAGAATCATCCGTTTTCTTCAATCTCGTTTTGTTTTTAGTTTTTTTTCGCAAAAGTGGTTTTATTCTGGCAGTTGAATTTCAAAACTAGCTATTATCTGAAGAGCGCACACACGCACACACACACACGCACACACAAACACACACACACACGCACACACACACACACATTCAAAAATAATGAAATTCTCGGAAAAACCACAATTGTGAAATATTAGTTTGGTTTCAAATATCATATGACATACATTTACCGGCATCGTGTCTAGAACAAATGAACCTCAAAATGTCAGAAAGTTTGTTTTGTAGATTCCCCGAAAAAATAAATAAAACACTCAACTGGACTTTCCTTTCAAAGCCATTTGCCACGGAACCCCTTGGGTCCTAATGCAATACCAAAAGCTACCACCAACCAAACATCCCATAATACCCAGGATACTCGGATGACAAAACAGCATGTGAGTGTCCCAGACTGGGTTGGTGAAGTATTTCCTGAGCAGGATAAGGATTGGGCCGTGCCGTGCGGCCCGAGCAGAAGAACGCCGTGCGTGGAGACCTTTAGACATGCAGATTCTCAAACATCAATCACCTCTAAACCTAACACAGAGCTCCGGTTTTATGAAGGCCTCGGGTGAAATCCAATCCTGGGACTTTAACAGGCTTCTCATTAGAGTCAGGGGACTATTTTGCTAACCTTCGACAGTGAAGATATCACAATTCCTGGTTTGCAGCATGCCATAGCCCATTTTTTTCACAGTATATCACTTGTTATGATGGGCCAGTAAGACATTTCCAGTTCAAGACTATTACACAGTTTGATAGCTTTAAGCCCTGCCTGCCAGCCTTGCTTATATTCCATTGCGATGCAGTGCAGCTGATATTGGAAACGATTTTTCAAAGTGCCCTGGCTGCCCCCAAAGAAGCCGTGAGGAAAAGCGATCCCTGTCCGTCTCGTTTTAGAGACTCGCCCGAATAAAAAACTCTCGAAATGCTCGTAAAAGCTGCAATAGCACGGGGGGATCTGGCTTCTATTGAAAACACATTGGCTCATAATCTATGCACTCTCGTAATATATAAAAAGAAAATCCCGCAGCAGTTTGAAGGTCAAACACCAATAAAAATCGAAAGACGCCAATTTGTTGGAGTCTGTGGTGATTCTTCTTCACGAGGAGGACTCTGACATCATCCGCACTCCATCAGAGGGAACAGCCTGCGCATTGAGCTCAAGAAGGCCCATTGAAAAACGCATTGTGATTCCCCACAGGCCAGATGTAAATCAGACAGTCCACCCCCCCATTACATATCTACGGCAGCTTCTGATGGAGCTGCAGCTGCACGCCCCACCACTTCCTGGTCTGTCACTATTGGAACGTGATCGGCTGACAAACGGGGCCTCCCCCGGGGGAGGCGCTGGGCTGGTGGGAGACGCTGGGTCTCCGTGCTCTGGAGGCTGTGGTGCCTGAGGTGGGTGAAATGGTGAAGGCAGTTATGGTGGTGTTGACTGAGGCTGAGGAACACACACACACGCACACACTTCAACACACACTCTCTCTCTCATTCTTCCTCTCTCTCTCTCTCTCACACACACACACACACACACACACACACACGCTCACAATCACATAAGCACACTAAAGTGCTTTTCCACACTCAGACGGACACAATCCCTCACACAGGATTTATCATGAACAAAGAAGAAGGTTTTACATGGATGGACAGATGTCTATGGAAGTCATTGTGAGTGGGCCCGGCTCTGGTTGTGGTTTCCACGCAGGTGGTTCCCAAGACTCCTGTGACTGACTCGGGCCGAATGCCACTCCACCCCTGCCCGAAGCCTCCTCTGCTCCCCGTGTTCCCCTCCTCTCGAAGGGTTTGGCGATGCCCAGCCACCGTCATTTGTCAACAGCATCTGTGGGGAAGCAGCTTGCTTTGCAACCAGCGTGGATTCTCCGGCCGTACCTGTCAGTCCTGCTTCTGCCAGCTCTAACAGATGCTGCTTCTCTCTCTCTCTCTCTCTCTCTCTCTCTCTCTCTCTGCCTCTCTCTCTCTCTTTCGCCTTCTCTCTCTCTCTCTTGCTCATTAACTGCGCCAGGGACTGCTTTGCGCTTCTCTTTCATCCAGAGTGACGTTTTGGAGGTTGTTAGCAGGGGGAGAGAGAGGGAGAGAGAGGGGGAGAGAGGGAGAGAGAGACGATGAATTGGATTTAAGTTGGCGTTGGCTGTGAGACAGACCAGAGCATCGCTACAGAGGGGGGGGAGAAACATCAGATGTGTCGATCTCAACATGCCGAATCAGTGGATTGGAAAATGAATAATATAACCTGAAAACCGACGTGCCAAATAAACGTATCAAAAGTTTGAAACGTCTACCATTTGCAAATAGCGCCATGATTTCTTGTCAAGATAAACAATGAAGACAATGTCTGGCGAGCCAGAAGAAGAAAAAAAAGAACGGGGGGGGAAAAGCTTGACTGATTGGGAGAAATAAATATCCGAAGCACTCAAAAAGTTGGAAAAGGTTTTCACCGTTCAATTCACGTACGAGCGAGCAGAGCCACACACATTCCAGGTCTGCTCCATGTTAGAGGTATGTCTTACTTCAATAACTCCCCCTGCGAGTCTTCAAACTAGCCCTGCGGACTGCCTTAATCCCTCTGACGGATAACCCGGGTCCCTAATCTTAACCCTGGCCATCTTGGACCCCCCCCCCCCACCCCCCCCCCCGTACCCCAGTTTCCAAGACCAATTGGCCGGGGCCATTAGGGGCGTTCACATCCATTTAGATGATCCCTTTGTTTTCATTACCCAGGAACAGATAATCTGTGTATACAGTGGGAAATTAGGAGTCGCGGACCTCCACATGTTCACTTCAAAGAGGCTGTGCATGAGTGGAAGCAGGTGTGTCTCGTCCACACACACACACACACACACACATATGCATGGACACATGCACACACATAGACACACGCACACAAACACACACACAAGCACCTTTACACACACACACACACAAACGCACACAGACAAATGCACCTTTACACATGTGTATGTGCGCACACACACACACACGCACACACAAACTCACACGCTAACACCTATGCACACACACACAAGTACCTTGGGCCAGTATATACAACCCAAGAACGAGGTGGTCTGTGTGTGTTTATGTGTGAACACGATTATCAGTCATCTTGTGGACACGCATACATACATACGTTCATACTTACATACATACAAAGCACATCCATGCACATGTATTGGCCTGTGTGTAAACATGCACAGGCAGGGTCGGCTCCCAGGCCAGCTCTGATCCCACGGTGCACGCCTGGGTCTGGCTGACTGGGTAAGGTGAAGCTTAATGCGTACACCTCCCTTTTAGGGTCTGGGGGAGGTGGGGAAGGTGGAGAGAGAGAGAGAGAGAGAGAGAGAGAGAGAGAGATACGAGAGATGAGGCGGAGAAGGGGAGAGAGGTAAGGGGGAGAGAGGGAGAGAGAAGAGGAGGGGATGGAGGAGCTGGGGGAAATGAGAGGGAGAGAGAGAGGGGGAGTCGGAGGGGTGGGGTATTGTGTGAGTGATTTGTCACCGGCGGTCTGAGCCGTGAGCCCGCCTGACGCTATAAATACTTGATAATGGCTCATCTGGAGCAAAGCTGTGCTCCATACGTCTCGTCCATCTCGCCTTCCTCCTCCCCCGACCGGCACGTGTCTGGAGAAGAGTCCGTGTTGTCTGTGTGTTGCGTGTTGTTGTGCTGTTTAAAATAAAATAATTGTATCTGCTTAATAATTCATGTTACATTTGAATTCAGAAATATTTTTATATATTTTCTGTAATGAAATATATATATATATTTTTTTTTCCATATATTATTATTGGTAGTAGTATTAGTATTATTTATATTATTTACAGCAAGACAAAAATAATAGTGTTGAGCAACAGTTCCTGGCATGAAGCAGACGAGCAACAGGGTTGTCTGACGAGGGATTAGCATCCGCACTTCCTGTCTGAACTTCTTCTGACAAACATAAACGCACATCAGCATTAGCTAATGACGCTGCACGCAAGAGACCCTTCACAACACAGTGGGAAAGTGTGTAAGTGCACACACTGAAACCACAAACACCCACCCAAAATATACAAACGTAGCCGTCACCTATTCGTCTGCAGCTGTTTCTCCGCGAGAAATCCTTTTTTTCCTTTTAATTGTGGAGCTTCTGCACTGAAGCTTTAAGCTCGTGGTTCTGGCAGCTCGAGCATCTTCTGTTGCCAAAGCGCTGTCTCACATTAATTACATACACACCACATGGTACATGGTAAATACAACCGGCCCAGACAACCTCGCTTGTTGACTCGCGCCATTATCTCATCTCCATGGAGACGCATTACCTCCTTTAAGTTTTTTTTTCTTTTCTTTTCTTTTTTGATTTCGTTTTTCGGTTTTCCAGAAAGGTTTCAACAATCACCGTTCCCTCGCGGCCCCGCCCACACCCCCAGATTATTGCCTAATATTTGCGAAAGCTTTTCCAAGGCCCCGTGTGTTTCACGGGCTGACAGAAGCCATAACGTATGGCCCTTCAGCTGGAGCTCTGACCCGGAGGCGAGCGCAACACAGGGAAATATTTACATTCACCTCCACGCAAGGAGCACTGACTTAGCATAACGCGAGTTATGCTAAGTTCCTCCCACGCTGGAAGTCCATTCTCACCCCCCCACCCCCCTCACCCACATCCCTTTCTCCCCTGTCTGATTTGACTCCCACTCTTTCCTCACCCGTCTCACCCCTCTCACCCCCACACCTGTGTCAGTCACAGAGGTGCTTCACATACATATGCATTCCTTTAATAGCTCAGGTATTAGCCAGTGTATTCACCCGCCTACCTCTGTTTGGGGTGTTTGCGGGGTGCACGTGTGTGTGTGTGTGTGTGTTTCACTCTCTGTCTTTCTGTAAGCATTAAATGCGATAGATTGCATCAAAGAAGGATTGTATTCTATTCCTCTCTAATGGTACGTTAATACGAAAAGGAAAATGACGACGGGCATCACATTACTATTCCTGCTTTGTTTGTTGGGACGATGACACCAACATATCCATTCTCCTCAAAGAGATGTCTACAAAGCAGCCTACAAATCAGACATGTCCTGCAACGAATTACCCCACCCCCATCCCAAAAGAAATCCCAATTATCTTTGAAATGAAGAATTTCAAAGAAAATATGCCGTATCACGGCCACATAGCATTAGCATCTCTGACCCCTGTCGCTGACCCCTGTCGCTGACCCCTGTCAGAGCTCCGCTTCTCTGTGATGCTGCTATTGTGTTTTCTTTTATCATCTTCCATCTTCAAAATCGTCCCAAATATTCTTCATATTTGACATTCTCTCTCTCTCTCTTTCTCTCTCTCTCTTTCTCTCTCTCTGTCTCTCTCTTTCTCTCTCTCTCTCTGTCTCTCTCTCTTTCTCTCTCCACACACACAGACACACACACGCTGATCTGGTCTGGCTGAAACAGGCTGATCTTGGGTGAACTCCCCTGCCACACGGTGACATTTGCTCAGCCCGCTCGCTTGATCTTTATAATGTATCTCCGCGATAAGATCGCCGCCATTCCCCGCCCGCTCCCCGCTCGCTCCCCACTCCCTGCTCGCTCCCCGCCCGCTCCCCGCTCCCTGCTCCCCACTCCCCGCTCGCTCCCCGCCCGCTCCCCGCTCACTCCCCGCTCCCCGCTCGCTCCCTGCTCCCCGCTCCCCGCTCCCCGCCTGCTCCCCGATTGATTAAATGGACGGATGGACAAATAAACTATTTATCTCTTTGGTCAATAAGCAGACACTTTTATCAACAGTGACTGACAGATACATTAATGAGCAGATGGAGCGTAGGGCATCTTGCTTAAGGGCGCCTACAGGTAGACGGCAGACATCAGCATTCGAACCAAGCACCTTTAGGACAGGGAGTCCAACACCACTACCCTAAACTCCAGCCCCATATATAAAAGATATATAAGATATAAAACGAACCAAACAACTAAACTAATGTATGGGTAGGTCGAAACAAAAGACAAGAATCAGAAAAGCCTAAGAGCCAGAATCTGTACGTTCTAAGGTTGTGTTATTATTATTATTCAGGATTGTCACCGAGCCTCGGCTGAACGTGGGTTAGGGTCAGGGTTACGGTGTGGTGGAGGTACGCTTGGCTACGTTTGTCCTGAAACCCCCCAGGACCCATACTCCTCGGGGGGTGGGGGTCCGGTCCGGTCAGTCCTCAGCCTCCCATAAATCACACCCGCCTGGATGGTTTCTGAAAGCTAACGGTGATGTTGTTACCGTATGGTTCGTCTGCATGCCATGTAGGCTAAATCAGTGTTCAGGCTCTCCACAAAAGGCATTGATTAGTAAATAAGTGAGTGAGTGAGTGAGTGAATCGGTTTGCCCAAATAGGATTCATTCTTTAAATGTGACAAAATAAAGTACGCTTAACATTTTTGAAGTAACAGTGTTTTACAAGTAGTTTAAAAGTAGCATAAGCAGTATGTAAATCACATGAACTTATTCACACCTCGTTTTCTCTCTCTGTCTCACTCTCTCTCCTCTAACACGTCCCCTCTCTCTCCTCTAACACGTCCCCTCTCTCTCTCTCTGTCTCTCTCTCTGTCTCACTCTCTGTCTCACTCTCTCTCCTCTAACACGTCCTCTCTCTCTGTCTCACTCTCTCTCTTGCTCTCTCTCTCTCTCTCGCTCTCTCTCTCTCTCCCTCTCCCTCTCTCACTCTCTCTCTCTCTCTCTCTCTCTCTCTAAAACATAGTTGCCCCTGCAGATGCCTGTGACTGTCTCCTTGGAAACGCCACCATGTCTGATGGGACCATTCATACGAGAGAATGGTCGGAGGATGGATAGATAGATATTGGCAACAGACATGATTTAACATCTGTATCATACCATGGGACTTGGGATTGTGTCACAATATAACGACAAGCCTGCACATTGTGCATACAGGTCCCGGTTTTAAGTGGTTCCGGGGCGTCCGAGGCAGTGTTTAACTCCCGGGGTTCGTCAATAGACGCTGAAATGGCGAATCGGAGGGCGGGGGGGATAGAGCGATAACTAGATATCTGACGGTCCTTTGAGTGACAGAATGGGCCTGATTATGAATAGGAAATGTGTGATTGCGCATTTGTAAGCGGCAGCGCATGCAGCACACAGACCCCTGGGCGGTGGTCTGAGAGAAAGCCTGCTCCTCTGATAGTGTGACACTGTGTTATCACGGCCTTCGCTGTTAACATCTGAATAGCGTGTAATGCGGGAGCTACTGGCACTCCAGTCCAAGAGCTCTGTGCCTTTTCCTATTCACACACACACACTCTCCACGTCGCTCACTCATCTAGGCATGTGCTGTTGTCATATACACCCCAACCTGGCTCACTCACTGAATGTGCTGGTTAAAAGGTACGTGATATTAATTCAGATACATGTCATTAAGGAGCAGGTAGGGGTTAGACAGTACAGAGACAGGTCATTAAGGAGCAGGTAGGGGTTAGACAGTACAGAGACGGGTCATTAAGGAGCAGGTAGGGGTTAGACATTACAGAGACGGGTCATTAAGGAGCAGGTAGGTTTGACCCCTAACCCCTACCTGCTACCTAATGACCTGTACTCTCTCTGTATTAACTGGAAGTCACTTTGGATAAGACGTGTCTGATAAATAACTAAGTAGTAAATAGCAGGACTAATATGGTTCTCTGATACTATAATCTGTGTTTCAATCATTGGTTAAAAATAATAATACACATTTTGGCTTGGTATCTTGGCTCAATGTTAGATTTTGATGAAAGCTAAACAGCATAGAGTAAATTATAAATGATTGTAAATCAGAATCTGTAACTTGATTGTCATTTTGTTAACAAGAGCTGCTCTTGATCTGGGTATTGAATTATAGCCTCTTTGGTATTCATGAAAAACGACCATTTGTGATGTCAGCATCTGAGATGTATTGAATTAGGCGAATACATTACAATTTGTTTTTGTATCAGTATATCTTATGGTAGGCGGGGCAGCAACAATGTCCAACAACATCTTATAATATTATCAACGATTTTGGTTTCAATCGCGTTGAACACAGCAAGTATTAGTATTAAAAACCACACACACACCAACGGTATAGCTCGGAGGACTAAAGCATCACTCAAAAGACTGTAGGTTTACTTCTAATCAATTATATACGTGACGGAGGATTGTTGGCATTCATCAGAAAAAAAGCTCCTCTTGGCGTTGATATACTTACCCCGGGTCTGATCTGGGTACTGCCAAGTACGAGCACGGTAGCTCACTGTTGGCCATTCATCAGTGCCACTGGAACAGTTGGAGATTAACTGTCTTGCTCAAGGGCACCTCGACAGGAGCTGTTGATGGATGGCAGAGGGGCCCGACGATGGTAAACTTCACCTTTTCCCTTCCCCTTGTCCCTTTCTTCCTTAAACAGAACGAACTACGATGACTACATCTCCGCATTACCACTGCTTAACTGCCTTCATCCTCTCTTCAGTCAAAGGCATCTAATGGGGTTTGTGCTTACCAACCTGTGGTCCAGATGGATAGAAAATGTCCGACCTGTGTTCATCTAATACATAACGCTCCCTCTGGCCTTCAACCCGCATTCCTGTTACTCCACTCCTCTCCGTGAATACACAAAAACAACATCATATATTTGTATTTCAAAATGGCCTCTGTATGCGGGGGGAGAAACATGTACAGAGCACGTAAAGATCGGGTGCTCAGAACGTGTTTGATAGCGACGAGAAAAGGCAGCAAAGCGAGGGCCAGGTGCTGGAGAGGAGCCGTCTGGCACGCCCGTCCCCAGACACTAATGTTAGAGGAACACTACAGGGGGGAGTGCAGATGAAACCAGCAGCTGACAGCGAGGTGAGGATTCTGATGTATTAAAAAAAAAAGGGACATGAAGGTGTGGCGCTCGGGTGTTGCCTACACCTGACAATCTGCCAGACATGTTTGATCTCCGGGATCGCTGAAATAGTGTTTCTTATTTCTATGGCAACTGGGAAGATGTGAAGAGAGAGGGTTTTTTTGTTTGTTGGCTTTTAGTTTTTTTTGGCGGGGTATGTTAAGCAGACGGTGAAGCCAGAAGGAAATAGTCTAAAGTATTTAAAAATAAACAGATATGTTGGACAGCTCGTTATCATTATGTTTTTTTTTAGGTATTTCAAAATAGAGAGATATGTTGGACAGATTTACTTTTCTTTTTTTTAGGCATGACGCAACAGAAGTTTGTTAACGTGACAACATGGCCGCTTTGTAAAACCTTTAAATGTAACAGACAGCCACATCTTATGAATAGTGAAATAGTGCTACTGGCATCTCTAATCAAAATAAGTTTCTTAGAAAGACATACCGGTTCAGCTTTGTACTTGAACATGTGTTTTTTAATTGATGAATTCATTAATTTAATTAGCTAATCACACGGAGCGCCGTGTGAAGAAGCGTTTCATCTATTTCATCTTTATCTTGTGTGTGTGTGTGTGTGTGTGTGTGTGTGTGTGTGTGCGAGCGTGCATGTGTGTGTATACTATGCAAGTGTGTATATGAGAAGAAGATACTTTATTTGCA
>OOFB01010291.1:5132-15132 GCA_900323305.1 Trachyrincus murrayi | reverse complement strand
CACTGTCTTTAATGAACACACACTCACACACACACACACACACACATTGCCTTGTATTTTTCATTAGTTGCGGTTAATTATTGCCTGTTGACTTAACATTCTCTCAGCCATAAGTGAGATGTCACACATACACATGCACACCTCCATACCAGCTCCACACTATAGTGACACTAGGACTTCAGAACTTCACTGTGTGTCGCCGCGTTCGTACTCTAACACAGAAGGGTTAGCTGAAGAAAGAACAATGTGTGAGTGTGTGTGTGTGTGTGTGTGTGTGTGTGTGTGCTAGTCTATTCTTAGCCTGGTCTTTGTTCACTGTGCAGCCTTAGGGTGCTTATGTTAGTCTAGGCTTGGCTTTATCTAAGTAAAAGCAGCAGGGGTTACACCAGCCTTCCAGGGCCAAACACACACACACACACACACACACACACACACACATGCACACATCCAAGTCATGACTTCTTAAGTTGCCTGTCGTCATAAGAATGACATGAATGTATAATTACAAAAAAAACATTAAACCTCAACAATCCTTCTTTACTCAAGGTACATGTACAGCACATACTGTACAATGTACAGCATAGCTCTACTTTCCCTCCTAAGTGGTGAATGTGGATTTAAACCCGCTAAACCGTGTGAGTTCAACAGGTTCACCATGGTGCACCATTACATTTCCTTCTACCTGAAAGTGACAACAGAGCAGAAAACTGTTTGGGGTTTGCGTTCGCATAGACTCCCTCTGCAGGGCTGCAGCATGGCTCTAACATACAAATACTCTAAGATACAATGACATGTTTACAGGTTAAAATAAAAGTAAAGGGGAAAAAACGTATTGTAATACTAAACTGTAAGGACCCCCTTACCCCTCCCTTCTACTAGCTAGCGTGTCGTGCAGCTACTAACTTCCAAACAGCACCCACGAGAATATCAACAGGAAAATGACTCTTAGAGTTCTCGTCTAAACAGGATCTTGCTTGTTGCCACTGTCCCTCCCACCTCGTTGTCCCTCCCACCTCGTTGCCCACTAGCCTTGGCAGTACATCCTTCTTCTTTTTTTTTAAACAATATATTTAGTTATCAATATATTTAGCACATGCTTCTAACATGAAGCGACAGGATGACTAACTTCTCGTCCATATTACTTACCGCTTGTTCTGTCTGTGTAATATGTCTGGGCGGGCCCCATGCCCTATCCCCTTCACCCCTTTATATCTATCCACATGACGTTATCGGTTTTTGCAAATGAACTACATTCTCTGTATGATGAATTGCTATTGATCTAAGATTTACTTATCCCCCCCCCTCTCGCCCTGTCTCTGTCTCCTCCCGCCCTATGAAGGTCTGACGTGGTGGTGCTGTGTTTCTCGCTGGCTAACCCCAACTCCCTCCGCCACGTGCGCACCATGTGGTTCCCGGAGATCAAGCACTTCTGTCCCCGCACGCCGATCATCCTGGTGGGCTGCCAGTTGGACCTGCGCTACGCCGACCTGGACGCCGTGAACCGTGCACGCCGACCCCTGGCCAAGTGAGACCCACTCGCCCTTTTTTTAGTTTTTTATATAATAGTCCAGTGTCTGTAGAGCACAGCACACGGGACACATGGACGATCAATACAGTGATACTGTGATGGTTGTAAGTCGAAACTATTCAAATGTTTAAAACGGTCTAAAAAGGTCTTCACCATCTTAGTTCCATCTAAAAGTCTCCTGCAATGATGACTTGATGATGTCTTTCTGCCTGGTCTCCAGACCCATCAAACCAACGGATATCCTCCATCCGGAGCGGGGTCATGAGGTGGCCAAGGAGCTGGGCATCCCTTACTACGAGACCAGCATCGTGGCCCAGTTTGGGGTCAAGGATGTCTTCGACAACGCCATACGAGCCGCACTCATCTCCCGGCGCCACCTGCAGTTCTGGAAGTCCCACCTGAAGAAAGTGCAGAGACCCCTCCTGCAGGCGCCGTTCCTGCCGCCCCGCCCCCCGCGGCCCATCGTGGGGATCCCAGACCCCCCTCCCAGCGACGGCGAGGCCCCGGACACCCTCTTCTGCCAGCCGCTGTGCGCCGACGTCCTCTTCCTCCTGCAGGACGGCGCCGCACGCGTCTTTGCCCACAAGGTCTACCTGGCCACTTCCTGCTCCAAGTTTAACGACCTCTTCACTCTGGACCTCAGCGCTTCGACTCTGGGAGAGCTGGACGGCGATGACGGCGACGGCAGCGGCGGCGACGACGACGAGCCAGAGAGCGAGGAGCGGTCGGAGAGCGCCGACGAAGACGAACAGAATCGGCGCGGCGCCAAGGAGCAGGCCGGTCGCACCAAGAGCCTGGACATCGACAAGTGTGCGTCGGAAGGAGGTGTGAAGCGCCCTCCGCTTCTCCAGCAGGGCTCCCTCAGGACTTCTCAGAGCGATAACGCCCTGCCCTCCCGGGCCCAGTGTTGCCAAGGAGCCACGGGAACCAGCCGCGCCCTCTCCGGCTGGGGGAGAGGCTTCCTGAGCGTGTGCCTGGAGCACGTCGACGACCCGGTGACCGGCCGGCCCCGGCTCATGACCGTCGTTGCCATGGACGCGCTAATACAGGAAGAGCCCTTCCAGGTGACGATGACTCCCAGAACACACACACACACACACACACACGTGTGCGCGCGCCCTTATCCGATCTAATAATAACAGTATGCTCTCATGTCATTGTAGCTGCAAACATCACACTGTTTTTGTTTCCATAGTTGCACTGAACCCAGAGACAAGCGCTGGTGTTTCCACTGTCCTCTTTCTTTCGCCCCTGGTTCCAGGCGGTGCTCCAGTACCTCTACACCGGTAGTCTAGACGAGGGCCGAGAAGACCTGATGCGGGTGGCCACCATCGCTGAGCTGCTGGAGGTGTTTGACCTGCGGATGATGGTGGCCAACATCCTGAACAGGGAGAGCTTCATGAACCAGGAGATCACCAAGGCCTTCCACGTCCGAAGGGCCAACCGCATCAAGGAGTGCCTCAACAAGGGCACCTTCTCCGGTAAACCCCGGTGCCGATACTCATCCTTGTTTTGGTACTTTTTTATTATTATTGGTGATGCGGTCGAGTCATCGTGTATAACGCGTGTGTTTGACGGTGGTAATTTGCACGGTTATAATTCTTCACAATCCAGCCCATAGATGACAGACACAGACATAGAGAGTGTATGCTTCTATGTGTCAGGGTTGGTCTTCATTAACATTAAATTATTAAGATTGCTGTTTCTCCATTTCAAGCAAATCCATACAAATATTTTCTTTAAATGTGCACTTGGCATACATTTAGTCATGTATTCAACATTGTGCATTTGAAAGAAAATCTGCACATTTTCGTGATGATTCACATGTATTTTGCAAACAATCATCAAATTACTTGATGATTTGATTGAATATTTGTTCAGCTGTTTTCCGTTGGGTGTTTTCCTTCGTCCATGCATGGATGTTTCCTTTGTCTGCGTGTTCATGTCTTACTCCTTCTCCTAGCTTCTGTGTGCTCATGTTTGAATAACGTTTGCAGCCAAAGACTGGACAGACATCCATCCCATTTCAGACAAAAGGTTGCCTTTTTAATGTTGTCAAATCATACTAGAAATGTAGCATGTAGCATCATAATTACATGACATTGTATTACTAGTAAATACTTCTTAAAGGTGGAAGGAGGAAATCTTAAAGGTGTCAAAACTCAACATTTGACCTAAAAGCTGATCCAATCTGTGCTTTTAACTGTATCTCTCAGCTTATATAGGTCAGTTGTTATGTAAGTGTAGTAGTTGTGACATTATCTCCTCTTCCCAGACCAGACTAATTGAACACATTTGAGTAGATTTGGACGAAAATACTCAATGACCCACTACCGCATGTACTGCATCGTAGGAGTCCACAACTCTCCTTCTCTTACTTTGACAAACACAAGTACTATCTTCCTGTCAATTTATCTCTTTGTCTGTCTACCTTTTGTCTATGTCTCTGTGTGCGTCTGTCTGTCCTTTTTCTTTCTCCTGTTTCTTTGTCTGGATCTTTGTGTCTGTCTCTCTGTCTGTTTGTCTTGTCAGTCTGTCTTCCCCCCGTAGCTTCGGCTTCTGTGGCACAGCACGAGATGAATGCTCTTTTCCCACCCCGGTTTTAGATGTGATGTTCCGATTGGACGACGGCAACCTTCCGGCCCACAAGCCCCTGCTCATATCCAGCTGTGATTGGATGGCTGCTATGTTCCGTGGCTCTTTCATGGAGAGCTACATTGAGGAGGTGAGATAGAGAGAGACACACAGATAGAGGTGAGATAGAGAGAGACACACAGATAGAGGTGAGATAGAGAGAGATACACACACACACACACACAGAGATAGAGGTGAGATAGAGACACACAGCACATTATTTAGTGTGGATGAGGAAACGACATGCAGGTTACTCTGATCTAATGTGTGAGGTGGAAACTCACACTCAAACTGGATCTCTGTGGAATTGCATAACCTTCGTGGCAGGTTACCTTCCAAGCATTTCACATTTGATCCTGTAGAAATGACTACCTGCCCTATAATGCATAATACATAGTATATTCTATTCTATAAAGACAAAAGAAATAGAGCAAACAAAAGAAATTGAACAAAAGAAAGATCCCCCGCCAATTGTTCAGGTCAGTTTAAGGCTGAGGGACCATCTCAACCAGGTGATTGATTTCCAGTGCTACTGCTGGGTCATCGCCTAATAGACTCGGAAACGCTTGGCCAAAGAGGGGGAGTTCCTGTTTCTGACTGCACCCGTGACTAGGATTGTCTAGGCGCTGTTGGAGAATCGGATCCTCTGGGGTACAGTTACTTCCTGGCTCTGCGTGGATTTAGGTCAGATAGATCCAAGCTTCACAGAGGAGGGCCGTGGTGGTAGGGTGACGGAGCTGTGAGGGAGGCAAGGTGGTATAATTGTAGAAGGGACTGACACAGCAGGGACAGACTGTCGTGGAATATAATGCGTGGCAATTAAAAGCGTGTTTTACTTCAGCTCAAAATACATTTACAGAGAGGTCAAGGTTAGGCGAGGTCGTGTTTTTTCATCAAAATAATGAGCCATTTCTAGAGTCCTGCCGGTGTCTCAGGGTTTCCCTGAACGCCCCGTGTTTTTGTCTGCTGCTGTGTGCCTCTGTTGCCGGGATCCAGTTGGCACGGTGCGGTGGGCAGGTGTCGCTGTAGCAAAGACCCAGCACACGGCGTCCAGCGATGGCGTCAGCCTTCCACCGTCATCCGAGCGCCATTGACTTGAGCTTTTTGTGTGTGTGTGTGTGTGTGTGTGTGTGTGTGTGTGTGTGTACGTGTATTTGCATTTTTATCCCCCCCCACCCCACCCCCGAAAAGGGTGACATTCATTCAGTGACACTCGTGAACCAAAACCTCAGTTGCTGCCTCCTGTTCCGCCGTTGCCCTTGAAAAATAATGTCTTTTCAGAGACACAGATGTAGCTTTAATTATGCCCGTCGCAAGCGTCACCGGTGAGCTCTTTGCGGGATGCGACTGCCGAGCCATTGGTTGGCTATCCGTCTTTCTCTCCGGCATACAAAGTTCTGGATAAATGCCTGGCTATTTTGAGATGGCGTCTGAATGGAAGTGAGCACTCTCTTGATGAAGTGCTTGACACTGGTTGTTCCCAGAGAAGCCTCGTTAAAAAAGCAGTGTGACCCTGAGAAAGCACACAGCTTTGTGTGTTGATTTTTTTCTTTTCTCACGCTTGTGTAAGAGGAAATACAGACGAGAATTGCGTTGAGAAATATTGAAACCGGCTGATTGAAAGCAGAACTAAGCTCGAAAGTACAAACTCCTAATACACTGCAGGGAATTCAATTCATTTTTTTAAATTAAACTGTTCTTAAGGAAAGATAAAATCTAAAATGATATTGCCAATGAATCTCTTTTTGGTTGAGTGCTTGTTTTTAAACCTTTACAAAGTATGACTACACTACCACACTACTATCACCTATTTCAACAGATATTTTCTATGTAGTGAAGAGGCAGTAACATTTTTATTTGAATATTCTTTCAGATTTTGTATGAATATTATACTGACATTTGTCGAGATAGCACTATCAAATATACTGTCTCTTTTAACGCTCTTTTAACGCCTCATTTAACGCTGTTAAAATATTTGCCTTTGGAGTTGAAATATCTCCTTTCAAAGCTCCTGGGGTTTGCTTCCCTCACTGATTCTCTGAACATTTGTATGTAAAACATTGCCCCCCCCCCCCCGATTGTTTGTTTGAAGTGTTAGGAGAGGGGTATCATCCACGTTGAACCGGAAAGACACACTACAAGACACTACAATTACAACCATGTCATTTGTTAATGTTAATGTTAGGATTTCATCAATACCCCCACCTCCCCATGTGTCAGCGGCGTGACATTTCAGCCCTAGAGAGACGAGGCCACAAGCCACCCAGCTGACATTCCTCTAATTGGCTGTGGAAGTGTGTGTTGAAGGGCACCACAGTGGGTACTCTGGTCGCACCCCTGCTGGCCTATCATGTGCTTCCCTTTTCCGGTCACCTGACTTTGATCTCTGGCTTGGATTCGCCTCTGAGTCTCCCCAATTTCCAATTAATTAGTGTCATTAAAGAGGGCTTATTCATTACACATATACCATATATATATATATATATATATATATATATATATATGTAATTTTGCGTTGCTCGAAACACCAAGGCCCAGGTTGGCTCCCCTTAACAGTGACACCTAGGGGTTTTCACTGGTACTTATATTTTACACTCTTTGTTGTGCATTTTCTGAGAAACTCTTAATAGTCATAAATGGCCTACAAATTATAATCAGACCTAGGTGATACTACAAATCTATTGGTTCAGAGGCCCTATGTACTGTTCAAGTAACATTGGATGATAATATTTAATTTAGATACAATTTTCCTTTTGGATTCATTTTAGGGAGGATATACATTTTTAAATTTTGACTCTTTTTACTCTTTTACTGGTTTCTTCAGTGGGCAGAAACACATTTGCTGCTTTATTTCACTGGAATAATTTAGTATAGTATAGTGGCGTGGGTGTTAGACCCGCAGCTGAATGGTACTCTGTTCGATTCCCAATGTCCACCTGGCCTACCTGCAGGCATCCTTGGGCCTACTGCTATCCACAACCCTCCTACCTTCTCCTTTGTCAAATACAACCAGAGTTCCTCCCCCTGACTTGGATCTGTTTCTGCATGTCCTCTGTTCCGGGCTCCCTCCAGGTATCCATCCCTGACACCAGCAGTGCCTGCATGCATGGGGTGCTGGAGTTCCTGTACTGCAGCCAGCTGACACCGAGCCCCGGTCTGGAGCCCATGGACCTGATCGTCTTGGCCAACCGCCTGTGTCTGCCCCGCCTCGTGGCTCTTACAGGTAGACATCCTGGCCACTTTGTTTTTGTCATTAAAAAATGTTCTTTTTTTGCATTTTCTATCTCTATATTTTTGGTAAATCTCTGTAATGCCCTTGCCGGTGACATAGTGTACAGTCACTAATAACAAAGTAAGGTCCTGTCAATTCGGATACAACTACAGATGTTTATTGTACCTGCAAACAAGATGCCATAGTTGTGTTTTTTTGCTTGCTGATGAAGCTAAACTGAAGCTAAAATGGCTTATAAACTGACACTTAACACATGCGTTACGTTAGCATGTCCATCGCTAGTATTATTTCTTTACCTGATAGTGTTGTTTTGATACAAAATGGTATTTCAGTAGGTTTTTGACCGACGCCTAAATATGTAGTCACATGTGGATAAGGAAGGTTTCTCGACATAATGTTCTGCAGAACAACACGCTGTGGATGAGCTGCTCCAGCTGGCCGTGAAGGAAGCAGACATTGATGGACAGGTGTTGGCTTACCTGGAGTTGGCTCAGGTGTGTGTTGATAAAAATAGCCCACCGCCTGACAGCATGGCTCATTAGCATACGTGATGAGCTTTCTTAAGGAAAACACATTTAGAAGTACCTGTTTCGTTGGATGTTGATTTAGATTTAACCACTGATATACATCTGTCTTTGTATCGTTTAATCTTGTATTATCGCTCAGTCCCTGTGTTGTTTCCCCTGTGTCTACAGTTCCATAACGCTCAGCAGCTATCGGCCTGGTGTCTGCATCATATATGCACAAATTACAACAGCATCTGCCGCAAGTTTCCTAAAGACATGAAAGCTATGTCTCCAGGTACAGACATTCCTTGTGCAATTATTTATTAGTTGGACGCTGGTCCATTTGCTAGCTCATATTACCCCTGCCTGATGTTTCTAGTGACTCAGCTCTTTTAATGCCTGCATTTGAAAAAGTAACCGAACACTGAAGTCAATTTAATGGTGTTTGTCTTGCCAAAAAAACAGCTAAGCAACATTGCTGTCGCATTTGTTTGTTTGATGATTTGTATTTCAATTATTGTAATGAAACGTGTAATATCTCTCTCTCTCTCTCTCTCTCTCTCTCTCTCTCTCTGTAGATAACCAGAGGCACTTTGAGAAGCAGCGCTGGCCTCCTGTGTGGTTCCTGAAGGAGGAGGACCGCTACCTGCGCTCCCAGAAGGAGCGGGTGCGCGAGGAGGAGATCCTGCGCAAGCAGAACACCAAGAGGGGCTGGTGCTTCTGGAGACACCAGTCCTCCTCCTCGCCACACATCTCCTGAGCCCACATCTCTTCACCGCTCATCCACCCCACACCCCACCCCCCCCCCCCCCCCCCCCCCCCCCCCCCCCCCCCCCCCCCCAGCGCCCCCCCCCCCCCCCCCCCCGCTCACCCAGCTGTTCCAGGGGGTGACACTGACTCTCCGTTACAGAATTTCCCGTGTGTTCAGTGGTATGGAGGTGCTAGTATGCCTGCCCCCCCCCTCCCCCCCGTGTGCATGTGATTTGTTTTTTTTGGCTTGTGTGACAGAAGATGAGAGTGAGAGAGAAATTTGGTAGAGAGAGAGAGAGATTGTGAAAGGCAGAGAGAGCCTGTGTGTCTGTGTGCGTGTGTGTGTGTGTGTGTGTGTGTGTGTGTGTGTGCCACCGAGCCACCTCAGTCCCATTCGGTCTCCTTCCTCCTCCTCCTCCTCCTCCTCCTCCTCCTCCTCCTGCTCCTCCTCCTCCTGCTCCTCCCCTGACCCCGACCACATTGTCCTGACCTCCTGAGACGTTGGGGCCGGGAGCAAGGGCTTTTTATTCCACTTCCCACCCGGCACATTGACTTGATTGTCACACGTTTGACCACATGCAGATCCATGTAGATCTAACCCTGGAAACATCCACTTTTACACACCAACACCAGATCACAGATCACGTGGAAAAGGTTTTTATTTTTTTTTCGGTGCTTATTTTTTAGTTTTTTTTTGTCGTCGTCACCTCCACCATCTGTAATTGTGTCATTAGCTCACCGTGGTTATTAACCAATCAGTTATCACCCTTATAACCTCCTTCCATTGACTACATGAACTCTTTTACAAGCACACACACATCAAGAGTTGGCTTCAAGGAACCAATCCCACTGTGGAGTCGCTGGATATGAACCGCGACCTCCCCAATTGAATGCCACTGCCACGGATTCACGATGGATGCAATTTTTTGAAGATCTCTTTTAGAACAGCTTTGTTCTTGACGTCCTTCCTTGACCACTAGGTTGTGTTGAAGCGCCTAAGCCAGCCTGCCTTTACACCCCTGTACCACTAGGGGCAGCACCGCTCAGGGCACCAGCACCAACCTTCACATAAAGAACAAATTCGTTTTTTTTTCTATGCTCTGGATTCAGTTTTAAGGTACACTGTAATCTTTACAGTGTTAAAAGAACACAGAACACATGCACATGTTATTTTGCTCGCATGAAAAAAAACAACCTTTAATATCTTTTTATTTAGCCTTTACTGAAAACCAAAGCTGTGATTCCTTTTTTTTCAAAGCCTTTTTTATTTACTTAATTTTGGTCGCCCCCCCCCCCCCCCCCCCCCCCCCCCCCCCCCCCCCCCCCCCCCCCCCCCCCCCCCACACACAC
>OOFB01010279.1:3772-15046 GCA_900323305.1 Trachyrincus murrayi | reverse complement strand
ATGTGTGGGAAAAGGCAAACCAAGGTAATCAACCAAGGTTCAACAAATGTACAAAGGCCAAAGGTTATCCATGACTTATTGGTAGATGAGTAGGGAACCACTTCTTGGTAGATAACTAGTGGTGTGTCTGCCCTTGGATAGGGGTGGCTTAATGCATACAATGCATATGATTGGTTTAGAGCATACAATGAGGGAGTGGTCCACAGAGAAGGGCATAAGGTGTATCCTGAGTCTAGTTGGGCAGCTCCTTTGCAAACCAGCTCAGGTTTTCGTATTGCTTATTTCAAGTGATAATAAAAGTCTTTAACTTTGATACTTTGGCTTCTCGACCTCTCCTATTTCTTGATAAAGCTTTTAAGTGTTGTTATCCACAACATGATCTCAGTCCGTCACTGAACTGCTAGGTTTGGGTCATGGGTCCCCCCCCCAACCTGCATTGCATTTACAGATAGACAGAGATAGACAAACCTCAACATAACATTGAGTGTGTGTTGTTGGTGGCTGGTTTAAGCAGCCTCACCTGGTCTGAGTCAGACTGATTAGACTCTGGGGCTGGGTGAGACTGAACACCTGTGGGGCATTGGCCAATCAAGGCCCACAGGTTAAACCAGCCTCCACCACACACTCAGGAGGAGCACTAGCATGTCGGTGTTACCACCTGCTCAAACTATTTGCAAACTTTACAATAAACCGGTTCAACCAACATCTGCCTGTGTCCTGCCAGTGGAGAAGCCCTGAAAGCCATTGTAGATGGCATGTGGCAGGGGAAACTGTCACAATTTGCCTTGCAATGTATTTCATTATTTATTTTAAATTAGTTTTCTGGATGTTTAAACTTTATATTCAGTAAATGAATACATTAAGTCAGCTTGTATCTTCAGCTGCAGCCTGCATGTGTCTAACAGTGTTGTTGGTCCTCCAGCCCAGCTGGAGAGGGAGACCTTGGTGTCCAGGGAGAACGAGAGGAGGCTGCAGAATGATCTAGAGGCCATGGCTGCTCACCTCCTGCAAAAGGAGCAGATGATCTTGGAGCTGAGGAGCAAACAGGACCACCTGGTGGACCACCTCCACCGGCAGCAGGTACCGCGGCTAACCGAAAGGGATTTTTTGTCTTTATGTGTTCAACCTGGATAAATAAAGGTTCACAGAGGAGCAGTCAGTGTTCAGAAATGTCTGGTCCATGGGGTTAGTCGTGAAACAAAGGATTCATTGCTAGAGATCCATTGGTGGGCTTTTGTCCAAAGCGACTTGGCTGAGTATAATCAAAGCATACAACCAATATTGGAAATGTAATCGGATACAGCGCTAACATACACTCATACATCATATGTGTGCTTAAAGTTACTTTAAAGTATATGGTAAACACATTTTCGACTTACACCTACTTATTTCAATGTTATGAAATAACAAGAATTGAAACCTTAATAGCAATTTCTTAAGCATAATTTATATGATGAACCTCATATGAATGTAAAGCACCGAGTCTGACAGACTGAGGGATGCCAAAAAACCTATGTTGAAGCATCACATTTCTACTCTAAGTTGACTTAGTCAACACTACAGTACTCTCACTATTTACTGTATTATTTACTTTATACTCTACTCTAGTAGGACTTAATAACGTCTACAGTACTCATTATTTACTGTAATATTTACTTTCTACTGTACTCTACGATATTCTACTATACTATTACTCTATTCTAACTCTACTCACTAGGAGCTAGACTTGACTATTTACTGTACATTACTATTAGAGCTCGAGCCTACTCTACTGTGCTCTAATATCACTGTACTCTAGTAGGCGCTTGAGTCAACCTAGTCCGCTCTCAGCCTTCATCCCGGTCCTGATGTACTTCTGTGTCGGTATGGTGATCAAAGGGTTGCCTAGCAACGTCATCCTACCCTTGACCAACTCTCTTTTGAAGCCCTGGAACGTGTTCTGCGTTTTATGTCACCGGAGTTTAACTTCAAACCCTCTTCACCTTCTCCACCGCGACACAGCGAGCCCCAGCGCTGCCAGCTGGCCAGGCATGCCGTAATTACAGTAATTACACACCAATTATGTGCCCATGTTGACATCCACACATTTTATTACCATTAAATTTGGGATTATGATATTTTGGTCATATATTAAAAAAAAAAAGAATTCTGAAAACATGTGGCGAAAAGATTTTCGTAAAATATCCTCCAAGTTTCCCTTTGTTTCCCTTCTTCCAAACTTTCCAGTGGGTATTTCGCTGAGCAAGCGGTGTTTTCTTGCCAGGGTTTGGAGCTCCTGGTCGATGGAGTTAGACACGGTCTCACCTAGGACGTGCCAAGCACAGCCAGCGGCCCCCTGGAGCCTCCCCAGGAGACGGTGCAGGAAGGGGGCGTCTGGGGCTTGTTAAGGAGCCCTCTGATGGTGAATCTAACTGGATGACTCAGTCTGGTTAATCGAACTCCTGGCCTGATATAAAGGTCCTCTGTCCAGTCCCTCTGTACCTCTTTAAGGATGTGATTTTGTGTGTCCTAAACAAATGAACATGTGATGACACGGTTCTTTGACCTGCAAATGCGTAAACTATGTATGCGATATGCCCTTGCAGCAACCCGGGTTCGATACCCACCTGTTGCCGAATGCTGTGTCATTCCCTGTCTTCAACCCGCTGACCCGTCTCTCTTCAGCCTCATATCCATAAAGGCTCTATGTGTCGACTACTTAATGCAGAAGTATATATTTGGCCTCAAAGCCATGCAGTGGTTGAACACATGCTGGGCTGGAGACAGGGATGTAGGGATCCATGGGAGAACAGCTCAGCTTCCATCTAAACACCACCCAGCTGGAGAGAGCGTGGCTCCCCTCATGCTGGGAACTGTCCTAATATCTGTAGCATTCTTCCTAAATATGATCCAAACAAACCGACTGACCTTCAGATGTGTGTATTTTGAATTAGTTCGGTTGTGCAGTTACTGTTGAGTTGCTATGGTTACGCTTTTAGCTACTAAGGTTACTTATTATGGTCTGGCCTCTGTGTCGTCTCCGCAGGGCTTGGTGGAATTCCTGAAGCATCATATGGGCCTGAGGGCGGAGGTGGGTCCTTCTGCGGAGGAGAACTCCAGAGACATGGAGCTGCTGGCTCTGGAGTTGGACCAGCTCCGCTCTGAGCTGCTGGCCCTGCAGAGCTCCGACAGGCAGCTGGTGGGCCTGGTGGAGGAGCTCTACGCTGAGGCCCAGAACAGAGCAGCACTGGTAGAGAGCCTCCAGGTGGAGCTCCGCAGGTAGGCCCAATAATGTTTCGGCAGAATAAGTAATGGAAGGAGCGCAGTGTGCCTTTTGCTATTTTCTAAATAAAAGGCAGCTTACCACTTTAAAGTTAAAAGTGTAACTAAGACTGTTTACTGTCTAGAACACCAGACGGTAGCAGCAGCCAGCTACAGCGCGTGTGCGTGTGCGTGTGTGTGTGTGTGTGTGTGTGTGTGTGTGTGTGTGTGTGTGTGTGTGTGTGTGTGTGTGTGTGTGTTCTCTCCTGTCACCCCATACTGTTGTCTTAAAACGTATTAAATCAGTCGCGGTTCGATTTTAACATTTTGTTCCTACGGTCTGCTGAGCTCGCCAAAGAAAACAAAACTGTGAAATACATTTTCTTTTCTTCAGCCTTCTAGATAAGGACACGTGATACTATGCAGACAAACATGAAAACAAATGAAACGCTGTCATAGTTTGATTAACATCTCAACATGTGGAGCTCTCTGCCGCCAGCTGCTCGACACACGGCAGATCTCAGTCTCACGGGTCGCATCGAGACCGAAGGAAAACATCTCGGGTCGAAGTGATACCACGAGTCAGCAGAAAATACCCCCCCACCCCCCTTTAGAGTGTCCGCCACCTCGCTCCCTCCCCTGTGGTGAACTCCCAGGGTGCTCCAGGAGAGTTGGCGGGATGCAGGAGTTTGTATTGACATTGGGAACTATCGACACGACGACGGATTTTATACAATTATCTCATAAATCAAAAAAACACAGCAAGATGCTTTGGATAAAAGCGTCTTGCGGTGTTTTTTAGATTTCTGAGGAGGTAGGGGTTAGGGGTCATCTTAATCTAAGATGCCTCCAGGTAGACTGCAGACACTGGGGCTTAAACTCTTCAAACTGGGAGTACAACACACTACTTAAATACACCACATTCCCATACAAATACAAACCGACAACATATTAACAGTACTGTCTGTTAGTACTTGCTTCACTAGACCCAATAAAGCCATCCACACAAGATGGTACAACTCTAGTTATCCTTACTTCCTGTCCTGCACAGACACAAAATAACAATGGATGGTTGTTGCCGTTGCTATTGTTATGTTGTTGTTGTTGTTGTTGTTGCTGGATCAAACTGTGCCCCACAGTAAATCGATGGAGGCTGAGGATCTGTGGATCCACCAGCAGAAACAGAGAGAGGAGCTGGAGCAGCTCCACAGCGCCCACCAGAGGAAGGTGAGGGAACTGCAACTAACTAAAATAACACCCAAGACACAGGAAGTCATGTAACTACTGCCATGCCCTTTACCTGTAAATACAATCATTGCATTTATATAGAGCTTTTCAATGCACTCAAAGCACTTTACATAGTGAGTCCACTATGTGTGTAGCACGCTCACCACACACCGGCTCTCACAGTGGAGAGGTGAGGAATGAAACCATCCAATTAGAGACCAGGGATTTGAGACCAGAATTTGATGCTCAGAATTAAAACACAAAGAAAGTAGTTATATTTTCAAACCTTTTCACTCACCATTTCCAAACATACTTTGTCTGTAGAATGTTTTCAAAAGGCTCGAACATCACTTGAGGACATTAAGAGTGGCAGCTGGCCATGTTGGACGACATAAGCTACAGTTAGCTGATCCAAAATGGCTACCTGCCGGCTCAGAGCAATGCATTATGGTCCACTGTTTCGCTCGGAGTAGTTCTAATTACTTGGTTAGTCAATGAAACATAAAATCCCCTGCAAAACGAAAGCTGATCCATACGCTGTCGCCAACAACAGAGTCCTGACATGCCAAGCTGTAGTTGAGTAGTTGAAGTAGTAGACACGACCACAACTTCCCCCTCTCCGAGATGAACATGTCCTCTTGGATTCAGAAAGACTCTTCTTAGCCTATCACAGAAACACCGGGCCAATGTCGACAGTAATCTTTCTTAGACGACGTCTCCATTAGACCAACTAAACAAACGAGGTGGATGTCTGGCTCTCCTTCCACCATCTTTACTAGAGGCTGAAAGGAGGCCAGCACTCAAAACATCTCTTTTCTTTTCAATCTTCATTCTATGATTTGGAAGGAACACAAGAATGTGTCATCACATTGGTATCGTTGATCTTGTTGTGTGTGCTAGGTGTGTGAGCTGCAGCAGGAGAACAGCAACAGTGTGAAGAAGCTGCAGCAGACAGCAGATCAGTTTGAGAGGCTCTGCAAGCAGCAGCGCTACTGGATGCTCTGCGTCAAGAGGTTAGCTAGCAGCTAGCTCATCTACCCCTAACTTAACCTGATTCAGCTAGCATAGCTAGCCTTAACTTAACTGTATTCCCTCATTTTAGCCAATAACAAATAAGATGAGGTGATGCATCGAGTTAAAGAAGTTGCCTAGGTTACCCACAGGTAACTGGGTACCTGTGGGTACGGCAGCTTCCTTAAGACACCTGGAATAAAAGCACATGTTGTGACATCGCAATGGTGGGCGTGGCCACCTCACTCTCTGGGTCTCTTCTGATTGGTTGCCCTGTGGCTGCAGGTTTAAAGACTGTCTGACCGAGGAGAGGGAGGCCGTGGTGCAGCAGGTCAGTGACCTGGAGCAGACTGTCCTGAAACCCAGGGGATGTTCCCGTGGCAACAAACAGAACCGTTGCCCCCTGCAGGACAGGGGCAGCAACTGCAGGCATCGGTAAATCAATCACTTTTTATTGCTGTTTTGCACAAAATGCGCTATATAAAGTTTGATTCACTTTCTTAATATAGCGTATGTGTATGTAGTCTTAACACGTGTGTGTGTGTGTGTGTGTGTGTGTGTGTGTGTGTGTGTGTGTGTAGGCTCCAGTCTGTGTGTGGTGCAGTGGTCAGGGCTGACCAGCAGGGGGAGCCGTGGTCAGCCCTGTGTGAGGACACATACTTCACTCAGGTAGGAAGAGCTTTCATACCATCACATAAGTCTGTCTGTCGAACCAGCTGTCTCTCCATGCAGCATCCTGTCTGTCCGTGCAGCAGTCTGTCTGTCAATGCAGCAATATGTCTGTTATTATGTCTGTAAAATCCAATACAAAAAAAACATGCCAAACTGTCAGTGTATGTGACTTCATCCATATATTGTTTCTAGAACTATATAATACTCATAATCTTCATGAGAAGGCTCCATAAACTCCTATAAAACGTTTTGTTTTTGAACATTTTTCGACCGTAAGCTCAGGGATTCTGTATCGCTGGACTGTGGACGGGTTCAACAGGCATGACACAGGAGAGATTCATTCGCACGGATAATATTTATTCGAGGACAGCTGCAGTAAACCAAACAGCCTGTCTCCAGATTTCAGAGCGCTGATACATCTTGGGCACTGGCATCCCCTCAAAGCCCTGCGAGGGTCTCGTCTCCAAATGAAAGAGATGTTTAGGACATGCGGGAGGAAACCACACGGTACCTCCAAGGGGTTACCCTCCCCCCTCTCCAGGGGCTGAACCTGCTACTACTCCACTCTTTTAATGAAAATGTTATGTTTCGTAGATACACTTTTATTTTATTTTTTTAGCAATGAACCCTGATAAGTTTTGGCTGGTTTGGGATTTTTTCTTTTAGGAGATGTCCACAACGAATCTGTGTGTTGCGATCTGCCAGGTCCATTCCAGTGTTTTTAAAATTCAGAATACAAATTAGAATACAAAAACAAGAGCCTGAAGGGTGTAATGGGAGCCATTCATAACACAAGGCTCCTCTCCAGATAAACATCGCTGCCAGGCCGAGAAGCTGTCCCACTTCCAGAAAGTTCTGAGAAAGCAGAATGGATGCAGGCCCTTCATGATTCTGTATTTCTGTCTTCTATATTTTATAAACACAGCATTATAAAAGACTTGGGATAAACTTTGTAAGAGTAACCCAAAGCTCTTCAAAAATGTCTTTTCATGTGCCGGGGTGGAGTGCATGTACGACGTTGATGCTTTCAACAAATCTCTTCAAACTGGGAGTTCTCTTGGGGAGGATGTGCTTCTAAACATCCCATCATTTAACCCTTCAGAGTAGCTGGAGTCTCATGCAAAGGGCCGACACGGTGAAGACAGAGCAGCTGTATGTGTATAGATTATAGATTGACGCTGACGTATTGTTGAGTTGCTGAGCCCTGTAGTCTCAGTAATCTTCTCACCCCGTGGTTCAGTCTTAGTGTTCGGTTTAGGGTTGGGATTATTGGCCATTTGGGATTCATTTAAAAGAAGGGCATGTGATTTAACCCGGGAAGGTTGTTTACAAACCCTAACAATGGTTCATTACGTTCTCATCATCACCGACCTCGTGTGTCGTGTCTGTTCTGCTTGGACCTTCTGGAACAACCCCCCCCATACATCTTGGTATGTTCTGGTATGGTTCTGGAACCTTGATACATACTTGGAGAGTTCTAGAACCTTCATATGTTCTGGGACAGTTACAGTATAGTCTCATCAGGCGCTTTCTCCCTCTCTATCTATCTCTCTCTCTCTGTGTCTCTCTCTCTCTCTCTCTGTCTCTCTGTCTCTCTGTGTGTCTGTCTGCGCATGGCGCTCCACCAACAGCCCTACTCGGCTTCCAAAAGCAGCCCAGAGATGACTAATAATGTCTGGATGCAGGCGGCTGCCAGGAGCCCCTGTGCTCCAGTCCCTCCACCTCTCGGTCTCTGCAGTGCATTTCTTCACATAATTATTCTGATTGAGTGCAGATGATGCAGCCTTTTCCCCCTGCAAGCCTAGGAGGGAGTCTCGTAGAGCAGGAGGAGCAGGGACTGCTGGAGAGGAAGCAGAAATTATGGTTTTTGTGTGATTTATAAGAACGCCGTGCTCGCATGCTGGAGACAATGTGTGATTTGAAAATGTAAAAAACGTTTTACCCCGTCTATCTTCTACACCACAAATCTTCTAGCGAAACAAGGCCTTCCTGATTCAAGTGTTCCTGTGTGTCTGGCCAAACACGACGCTTGGCTGAAAACTCCAGTGGTTTTAGGAAATGTGTCCGTGTCATTATTAGTTATTCTTTGGATCGAGGGTCTGTGATCTTTTAAAAATGTTGGTGTTTGTGTCCTCAGGTGGGAGGTGCAGTCGACACAGAGCACAAACCTCCTTGAGTTTCTCCCTCCAAGCCAGAAGATTGTGGCTCACCTGCCAACCATTGTTAGAAGACCAAACAACGGCAGAGAAACGCACGCTGGTACTCCAGACCGTCTGGCCTCTCGGCCCTGTTGTTGTTGTTATTGTGGTTTAAACAGTAAAATAATAAAGAAACAATGAAGACACGCTGTTGTTGGGGTTCCTTTGTGTTAACGCATACGCCAAACACGCATGTCTGGTTTCGTTTAGTGGTAATAGCCCAGCAATCGCCACCTGCAGATCAGCGAATGCACCTGAGAGTTTGAGTTTGTTGTGTTCCTCTGCCAGATACCCGAGGAACACAACAGCTGGTGTCAACAGGAAACTGTAGGCTGGAATGGAGCTATGCCAAAACGAGTCTTCTCATCTTCTCCCCATTCAGAACTCTCCCCACTAATGACTCGTATCCTCGCGTAAGTGTAGCACAGATCCAAGAGGAGTTTGTCTGGTAAATAACAGGACTTGAGCTTCCTAATTCATCTGTGGTATGAAGAGAAATGAGAGCCATGCACCAGGTTTCTATGATGTACAGCCTCTGCCTGGAATGAAGTCCATAAATTAAATTAGAAGACAAATTACATTTGTGAAGCTGGAAAATATGTCTCCCATTACATAAAAAGTTTAATTTCACGAATTTCTTCTTCACTGATTGTGCCCTCAAATAACTTGTTAGTTTGTTCCAGCAACACGACTCGTATTCAGAATTCAGACAAACAACAGTGACGGACAACAGTGTACTCTTTTGGATTAAGTGCTGTGTTGGTTACTGGACAATATTTGTCATTAAGTTGGGTACTCTTGGGACCTTTCATTTCGATTTAAACTCAATGTTTGAATGTGTTCACACAGTCTTTCAATGTGACCGTAGAACTGACTATGTTCATGTACCATTTAGCAGACTTTTATTCAAAGCGACAGTGAAAGTTGTACTTTTCTGTAGATAGGTTTTGGGAAAACCCACAATATAACTACATTTTGAATAATTAACCAGACGTTTTTGTCCAAAGCAACTTGTATTGAATTGGTAGATACATGTTATTAAGGAGCAGGCTGGGGTTAGGCATCCTGCTCTAGGATCTCTGCAGGTTAGGCTGCACACAATTGGGTTCGAACCCAGAAACTTTTGGCTGGTAAAACTGACCGGTATTTGGCTGTGATTGACGGGTGTTCCTGGGCCTAAGGTAGCCATGACCATGAAGGTCAGAGTTAGTCACTCTACAAGAATACTGTTAAACAGGTAGATGTAAAGGTAGGGCTGGACCGTCACGACAAAAAAAAGATCATTGTGATTATTTTGCCCGATATTGGGTTTGTGATTATTCATTGTGATTAACAGATTGTGGATTAAATTGGTCATATATTTAGTGGGGTAGTGGGTGTACGAAATCAGATGTATTTATTCTTGTATTTAACTTTTGGTGCACGGTGCAGGGGTCTCTAGACGCCGCGCAAAACCTGCTCCAACGCAAGGTTGCGGGGGGAGCCAGTAATTAGCGGAGGGTGGCGTCTGGAAACAGACGTCGTTCGCACACAATAAATATTCCGACACCACCGGGACGCAGACGCCAGCCTCCGACCGTGCCGGTGTTACTAATGTAACAATTATAGGTGGAGCAAGAATAGCATGTTTATGTGTGACGGTCAACACCGCCAGGGGAAACACTTGACACACACATAACACCGGGATACGTCCATTAAAACAGTGAGACTTGTTAAAGTGGAACCCAGACTCGTACTGCCATGTGTGACTTTTATATTTGTCTGGAATGAGTCTGTATTATGTGGAAGCAGGAGACAGGCCTATTGTGCTTCGGAAAAGGACATATTTTACACAAAACGGATGAAACCAGGGGGCTTGTCCTGGTACATTCCTGCCTTTCCTCAAAAGACAACAATTTGGTTCTTGAGCTTCCAATTACAAACAAACGCCGAGCAGAAGAATGCGTCTCCTCCGCCGAAGGTGGAGTCGCTGCGGTCGCCTCCACCAGCCCGGCTGACGTGAAAGTTGTTTATCCGAGTGAGGCTCTTTGTGTACGGCTGTTTGGGTCTCGTCCTGATGGATCGTTATGGATGTTTGGGGACGGATCTCCCCGTCGGAGCGGAGAGGCGAACTGCTCCGCCGCATGCTTAACGGGAAGCAGAGACATCGGCGGTGGTTCGCAGAGATATGTAAATGTTTAACTGCCTTGTGAGTAAACCGGCCAGGGTTAGGTGTCGGGACTCAGATGGAGCAGCGTTGTTTGGAGAGTTTACGCACGTCGCTATCATCCGCCGTGGCGCACAGCTGAACTCCACCGCTCATCTCGGCCCGAAGAAACAATGACATCATGGGCGGAGGAGACGTCCCCACAAACCAAAATAAGACACATGAGGTCGCCTTTTATACTTTCAAACTAAACTGAGAGGCTCAGAGTTTAGTTCTGAACATGAGTCACCAGATACACGCTGGGAACCTGACGTCTGATCACATTTTATTTGATGTTCAAGTAGAGAACATGAATAAAATGTGGTGTAGTTGGGTAAACTACTAAGACTAAGCTAAGACATCGCTTGGCTTCAGTAGACTAAGCTTCAACTACTTGTAGTACTGCCCTGCTGTAGTGCTCATGAGCAAGGTGAAGTCCCACTCAGACGGCACAGGGTTGCTCTGAGCTATGCTAAGGAACTGTGCTGGATGAACTCTGGTGCACTGGAGGTGAATGGAAAGAAAGAAGAGTATTGTGAATAGATTAAAACTTCCTTAGCTCTCCTCTTGTATGCATTCATGTTCACGCTCCTTACACACACACACACACACACACACACACACACACACACACACACACACACACACACACACACACACACACACACACACACACACACACACACACACACACAAACACACACACACACTGAACTCCCCACCCCCACTGCCGTGGCCTTT
>OOFB01010273.1:24560-37700 GCA_900323305.1 Trachyrincus murrayi | reverse complement strand
CAAAACAACAAACCCTAAAACCTAACCCTAAAACCAAACCCCAACCCTAACCCTAAAACCAAAAAACAAAGAGCAAACCCTAACCCTAAAACCAAACCCTAACCCTAAAACCAAAACCTAAAACCAAACCCTAAACCTAAAACTAAAGCCTAACCCTAAACCCTAAAACTAAACCCTAACCCTAAAAAAAAGCCTAACCCTAAAAAAAAAACCTAACCCTAAAACCAAACCCTAACCCTGAAACCAAAAAACAAAGAGCAAACCCTAACCCTAAAACCAAACCGTAAAACCTAACCCTAAAACCAAACCCTAGAACCTAACCCTGGAACCAAACCCTAACCCTAAAACCTAGCCCTAACCATAAATCCAAACCCTAACCCTAAGATCAAACCCTAACCCTAAAACCAAACCCTAAACCTAAAACTAAAGCCTAACCCTAAACCCTAAAACTAAACCCTAACCCTAAAAAAAAGCCTAACCCTAAAAAAAAAACCTAACCCTAAAATCAAACCCTAAACCTAAAACCAAACCCTACCTGTGTACGTATGTGTCCGTATATTCACGTATGTGTACGTATGTGTACTTATGTATATATATGTGTACTTATGTATATGTATGTGTATCTATATGTATGTACATGTATGTATATGTATCTGTACATATGTATGTGTTCATATGTATACGTATGTTTGTGTACTTATGTGTATGTATGTGTACATGTATATGTATGTATAGTATGTATGTGTACGTATGTGTACATGTATATGTATGTTCATATTGTTATGAACCAGTTCTTTGGTACTAACAGTTCATTTCCATCCTGTGTGTGAACTCAGCTTGTCATTTACACAGGTGTCCCTGTGAAGGGTAATTACAATGTACGTGTATTAGAACATTTAAAAACTATGAAATAGTTAAGTACTTGTAAGTCGCTTTGGATAAAAGCGTCAGCTAAATGCGCTAAACGTAAAATATCATAATTCAATTCGGGGGTTAGGGTTAGCCCCATAACACCGGCTCTGCAGGGATCAAATCCAGTGTCCCTGGTCTCCAGAGCTGCTGGTAATCAGCTCTGGAGACCAGGGTTCAGGTCCCACCATGGCAGTCTCCATGGAAACCTAATGTGATGTCATTTTGGAGTCATTCTCCTCATATTTTTAGGTTCAAATGGAGAGTGGCCTAAGCAGTAGGCCTACTTGAACACAGGTCTCTAGGGCTGATAACGAACAATTGATATTAGAATTAGCACGATGATCACAATCATTACATTTCCAAAAGGAAATCATTACATGAGGTTTCCATGGACACATCCCTTGGCGGGACTGGAACCCACCCAGGTTATCGCTCCAGAAGTGATGACAACTCTCGCCGCTGCACCACTGAGACAATGTCTACGATATGGTCGGAGGTTATAATTGTCACTACAATTAGCACATCACCACTACATTTTCAAAAACAAATAATCATAGACCTCCTTTGGCGGGACTTGAACCTAGGTCTCCAGAAGTGATAACCAAGACAATCCACAGAGACAATGTCTACAATATGGTCAGAGGTTATTAATTGTAATTGCGAATGTGCTACATTCGCATGACATTGTTGCGTTTCCAAAATTAAATTAGGTTGGTTTTGGTTTTAGGGTTAGGTTTTAAGGTTAGGTTTTAGGATTGGCGTTTGGTTTTAGAATTTGCAATCTGAAGAGATGCTTACGTGTACCCTATATGTCCCAAAATTACAAAGAAATTGTTTGACAGGTGATGGTCATTTATTTTTCTGATCAAATGCAAAAAAGAAATACTTTTGTCTAAAGGAATGCAGCGAAGTCCAGCAGCACTGCGAGAAGAGGAGTGGCGTCAACTCTCCTGTCCTCCTTGGCGCCCGGAGGCCCCTCATTTGGGTGCAAGTCCAAATGGAATGGTCTACGATTCTGGAGAAGCCACCTTATTAAATCAAAATCAATCTTCAAATAACTTTCTTTTAATATAATCTTGGTTCTTCAGATGCTTAAAGTGATGAACAGAAATCCGTAATTTACTTCTAAATGTAACTATTAAAAATGCGTTTTTGGGCTTAGAGTTATAGGAAGGAGGGGGACATGTTATCCCCATGGTTACGACCCACACCAACTTTGTGATAATATGACAGGGGGGGGGGGTTCAGGATATTGGGGGAGGACTGCGCGAGAGATAGACTGAGATCATGCCTGAGGGCAATAAAAAAATATTTGTGAATTACAGGAAATTAGCTGTCAGAAATGTGCTGTTAGATTGTCTTTAACACCCGTCTAGCTCGCTAGATTGAGAACAAAGGAAATGAAAATTGCGATGTGACAAAAAGTTAGAAACACACAAATGACAATTTATAAACATAGAAAATGGCTTTGACATTCACAAATAATTTGAGATCCATCATCGATCAAGATCGATCAAATCACTAATTACAGTGTCCCAAATGGCCAAATGTGCAGCTCAAATGTCACTTGGGTACCAGCAGGTCTTTGGAACAAACATTCATGTCACATTGTGGTAGTAGGCAGAGTGCACTTAAAAGAAGCCAAATAACCATGATAACTTCAGCCAACTCTTAACATGCTATAGAACCATTATCCTGCATAGTTTGGCTCAATACAATACTAGTGCAGAGAGGCTATGGATTTGTCCTTAAAAAGCCCCCACAAGCAAAGACGACAAGATAAACTCACGTGTGAACCAATATTACCTATTTGGATGCAGTTTCAACCAGACTACTCCAAACCTAAAACAATGAAGGAGATCAGGACAGATCTGGTTTCAACTAAAATGCAGATTAACTATGAATGTGGGACTTTGTTTAATCTTCATCAATACATTTGTAATGGCTGCACATGTGGCACCGTCTCAGTGCATCAATGACGACCAAATTGCCGGTTTCCAATGAAAATGAAATGTTTCCCACAGTAACTGCGCGTGTCCTTGGCCCTCAAATGTTAAGAGACAGGAATCTAAGATGTAGCCACACACATGTCCATCACAACATAAATTGCGGAGGCGAAGTCCTAGATCTTGCCAAGGATTTGCATGACGGCAACAGTGGTGCTCTGGCCAAAGATGAAAGCTCCACAGATCAAGGTTATCACTCCCCATGCAGTGAGAACAACTCTGGGGAAGAAAAAAAAAGTGGCTCCGTGAATGGCAATTACAACTCGGGTCAAAGAGAAGAAATAAAAAAAGTGTTCAAACTCGCTTTGGAACCTTTGAAAACTCACAGCAGTGAAAAAAACATTCCTTTGAAGGATACCACCAAAAGTGGGCAAACCGACCGTGGCAAAAATATTACTTTCTGCTCATTGCAGCAGTTGCTAAGAGACTTGAATGCATCAAAGTTGGGAGGCAAAACCAAATCCTCACCTGATCTTGAAGGACATGGGCTCCGACTGCATGGCAAATATCAAACACAGACCTGTAAGTAGACACGAACGACGTTCAGAGGTATAGGAATTACACATAAGATGATGACTTTCTGTGGTGCGCTTCCTCTAACCGGGGAAGATAAAGATGAAGAAGGCGCTGATCCCGCCGATGACGCTGATGATCTTGCTGATGTCCGGGACAAACATGGCGATGAGAAGGGTCACTGCGACCCACAGGAACGTCAGGATCCAGCGGCTGCGGCTCTCCAGCGTGTCCAGCGCCATGCCGTCACGACCGCCGTACCACCTCAGCAGGGGGTCCAGAATCACTGACCTGCGGGGCAAAACATCTTCAAAGTCAGTCCACTTTCCCTTCCCCGCAAAACCCAGGTTTCCAGGGCTGTGAGGGATTCATTAAGACGGAGAAATGTCAAATCATAAAACGCATCTCCACTTCAACGCAAGTCAAGTTCACATTTTAAAACCAAGACAACGGGGTTTCCAGCATGACTAACCTGCCCAGAAGTAGAATTATGGGATAGATGGTGATTATTGAGATTCCAAACAGCAGCCTGGCGATGACCATCAGCATGTCGTCACCGGTGTATGACATCAGAATGTCTGGTTTCACCCCCGCGCCAAATGTAAGGTATCCGTAAACCCCTGTAACGGAGCCCAGTACCATTAGTTCAACTGTCTGCAAGTACTGTATATAGGGCTGTTCGAGTCATCCAGAATCCAATCTGCCATTGACACACGCATGCGTCGGCCAGCCAGCTGTGTGTTGCCCAAGAACACTCCCAAACGCTTTGCTCAGCCCATAATTAACAATTCATACTTTTACATTAGAAGTAATATGAGTAATGCAGTCCATTTACCATTACAGAGTGTTTAGAGAGAAGAATATGAATTGGGGATTATTCTGACCAGTCAGAGTGTAGATGACGAGGCAGATGATCATGGAGACCACAGAAATGAAGATCCAATGGGACAGCCTCTGGTTCTCCATGCTGCTGAAGATGGCAATGGAGGCCTCGTGACACTAGAACGAACACACACACATTATCTACCCACAATGGTCACGGTGAATGCTTCACATACAGCCACTCACAAATACCAGAATGAGTGATGCGACATGCTCAGAATGTCATGGATTAATAAACAGGAAATTTAGGAAGAAAATTGCGTGGGTTTTGCACAGGAAGAAGCACAAATTGAGAAACCACCAAGGAGGCCTGGTCGGTCCCATCTCCACTCCTCCCCAGCCCTCTACTTCTCTTGCCTAAACCCTAATAATACTCTTAGGATATAAAAAGAGCACTTCCAACCTAGTACAGAAAACATGCAGGCGTGTGCGTGCGTGTTAAATTTACCCCGATTCGGCCTGATTTACCTTCTCTCATTTTAGTAAATCCAAGGCTCACACTCTTCTGTGGTTGCCTTGGCAACCTAGAAGGTTACCCGCCAGTGCTTTTTTTTTTTCCTGCTTTGGAGCCTTCTGTTTGTTCCTCTATTAAATATGAAATGCGTTTGCTGTCCAGCTGATGTGTAGGCGGAGCGGGCCCAGACTGAGACAGCCAGTTGACCTTTACATTAGCGATCGCTTAACACCCTCCGCTCAGGAACTCCAGGTCAAAGACACTTTCTTCTTTTTTTCAAACAATGCCAGAAATGTCAAAATGTATAGTTGGGACATTTCAAAGACAACAAGCAAAAACAAAAACAACAAAACTACATCAAAATATCGCATGTTTCCTGCAGTGCATAGGGAGCTAAAATAGTCAAACCATTTTGCCCTTGCAGGTTCCTATGTGGTGACAAAGCATTGAACGACTTTAGCCGCTCCTCTATGTAATGGGGTATGTAACGGGATTATTGTATGATTTAAAAAAAAAGACTGGGAGACACACTACGCAAAACAGTACAGCAATGTATACATAGTGTCCATTTAGACATAAGCATACATGGTTAAAAAGCAACCGGCATGATAAACTAAAGATTATCTACTCACTTGAAAACCAAAGCAGATGGTTGGGATGACGCTAAACATGGACGCCCAGGAAGTTATTCTGTTGGCGAGGCAGAAAATAAAGGGAAATCCACTTAATATAGAGTTTAGCCATCAATCACGGGCCAACACCTGGCTGGGCCTACACCTGGCCAGCCAACACTATAGCCCACTTATTAAGCAATTACTTTCGAAATCGGATTCATCATCCAGGTCCCAACGGACACAATTGACTGCACAAGGCATCGTGCCCCTCAACTAATGCCAAGCTCACACTACAGGACTTTTACATCTTTACAAAATCCCATCCCAGGAGAGCAGCTCACCTAACGACTGTCCCCAAAGAAATGTATAAATAAAAATAAAACGCTGTGTGGTACAGCACACACTAGATTTAGATAGGATAGAGAATTACCCGGGGTCTCACATCACAAGATTTCTACAGGACGCTAAATCAAGAGTTGGGATTTCCGCGTATGTTACAGCTGCCAAGTGCTACGGGAGTGTAGTTACTATAGCGCGAGTCAGAGTCAGCCAAATACGGCCATAATAGTAATTGGCTACATCTTGTCAATCTTTAATTAACGTAAATGTAATTTTCAAAAGTACAGCAAATGACATTGATAACAAGCTATATTGTCAAAGAACATGGCATAGGCTATTCATACAAATCATAAATGGAAGTTAACCAAAACTTAAATTTAGTCCCACCCCTTTTTATGCACCGCAGACAAACCAACATGAGCCATCCTTTGTGATATGTTATGCTGTCAGATAGAAAGTCAAGGGGCACGTCATCAATCATATCCGGTAGGATCGGACATAAGCACATGACACTGGAGGGCCTAAAAGAACGGGCTATAGGGAAGAAAAGCTCATTCATAAAAAAAGTTTGCCATGTCGTTTATTTAACAAGCGTTCAGGACCTACTGACCTCATTACTGGCTAGCAGGCATGGGTTAGGAAGTGCAATAAAAAAAAAGTTTTCAAATTTAAAAATACCTTGTTTTGGGTCAGTTTTACAGATTTTTCTTCAGGCGTTTCATGTTACGAGTGGTGATTAATTCAACTAATTGTTTTTTGGGTGGTGTATTCCTTTTAGGCACCTGAAAGCAGTCTAGACTTAAAGAACAGCGATCCACTTTATCTTCATGACCTAGATAACAAAATAGACGTATTGACAGGCCTCTCAGCTGTCACCATTTTCTGGCTTTATTCCCCTATCAGAACTTGTCAAAGTTGTAATTATTGATGACTTATTATTATGAATTATTGATGGCGGACTAATCCTTGCAGGCTGTTATAATGTAGGCTATACCAAACATTTACACCACTTATTTATTATGTTTCGTATCATTTCTATTTTCATTATTTAGTCACCACTAGGCCTACTTTAGCTTGGCTCATCAAGTCATCCCTGTTATCCACACCCGGTTAGGCAGCGGCAGCAGAACTGCACAACGCAGGGATATATTTAAAAGTTACAGCCCTTAGAATCGGACGAAATGTTTGCTTTCGAGTCTCGAAGCAGTCAAGTCTCGAGTAAATCAAGTCTCACAGCAGGCGAGTCCAAGTCAAGTCTCCAGCTCTGCGAGACATACATAAAAAATAACAAGTGCAATTTGTTTGTTCTGAGTAGTTTTCACCCCAAACAAATCCTGAAAAATAAATATAACTAGAAAAACACAAACACAAACGTTCACACCCACAATCTCTTACCCGCCGCTGTAGATGGGACTGATGTGGACTAGTGGTAAAGGCATGCTGTGATATTTGATTATGATGGCTGTTGTCATGTAGGTAGCTGCCAATGTGCCAAGCACACTAGGAGAAAACAGAACAAAAAAGCACACAGTTCAGCGATCAAGACAAGTAAACAAAATCAAATGTGTTTAAGAAATTGCAGATTTTTATCACAATCACTTGTCCTCTAGGATGAGGATATTTCATAAATGCTTCTAGCGGGCGTGTCTAGGCCACCGACCTGATGTACTTGAGAATGCTGATCTCCTTTGACAAGGACAGAGGTAGGATGAGGAAGACACACAGCAGAAGGAGGGCAAAGCGCTGGTCCATGTACCAGTGGTGTGGCATGACCGACTCTGGCAGATCGGTCACCAACTCGTATACAGACAGACACACTGAGCAACACAGACACACGTACACAAAATCAATGGAATTTATTTTCAACCTACCAGCCACCTACCGGTGGCTTAACATTCAACTTACTTTTTAGCCACATGTTAGATAACACAAGCTCAGCAAGATCTACTACAGGTATCCAGGTCAAATGTATACTAATGAAAGAGCATTGATACAAATGCATTGCCATCATTTTTATGTGACTGAAGTTCAGTCAGCTAACAGTTCCACTCTTTACTGCCTCTATCAAAAGTTCAACTCGGCAATCAAATGTGGAAAAGGTACTTGTGGAAAAATCTACCGGCCAAACACTTGTTTTAACAAGCAACCACCCTGATTGGCAACACTTCAGCCACAAAGTTTCAACTCACATTTCTCCAGCTGATCATCCACTAGGACCAGAAAAGCAACAGAGATCATGAAGAGGTTGAACACATAGCATATCTCGCACAGCTGGCCGATGGACTGCCCACACAGCTCCTTGACCACCGCCTGGTAGGTACACTGGCCACTGATGGACGAAGAGTAGCCCAGTATGATGAGGCCACTGATCAGGAACACCAGAGAGACCTGACGGGTGAGAACATGCGTTAAAAGATGCGTGTCACGGTTACACAGTTAACATACCCAGACAGGTTTGGTTGATCATGTTATGTCATGGGCTTCGACCATGCAGGGCCACAATGGTCCCTGCTAACTTTTAGCATGTCATTTTTTGTTTTAAGGGATGTGCTTTCCTGCTATTCGGGACTCAACGCAAGTTTAGCATTGTCTACAAACAGTTTGAGATATGGTCTGACTTGCCGTTTTTTCCGCTTCACTGTTAAATGGGCTTTGATAAAATAGTTGTAGACAGGATGGGAAGAGGAACTGAATTTAGTTGGAACAGTTGGAAAGAACGCAGAACCCCGAATTCAAACCTGAGGAAAATCTGTGATCCAATTTAACACTGAAAGGTTGCGACCTGGCACATTTCGTACCATTACAGTCTACTTGGCGAAATCAAGTTTTTTACCTTATTTAACTCGAGAATAAAGGGCAGCCCTCATGGGTGGATCCGCTAGGTCTGCTGGCAGAGGCGAATGGCTACTGCGGTACATTTTCAATAGAATGTTATTCTCTTATCAAATGATAACCTATATATTTTTATACACCAAGATCAACGTCGATAAGAGTAGAGCATTTACTATTACTCCCTTTTATTAACCATTTCCTTCAACAATGATGTCGTCCATCAAATTGTATCAGCCAGGCTGATAACATTAGTACAGTCCGAAATGTTACAGCCTCGAGTGTGTAGAAGAAAAAGAAACTGCCAAAACCATGTCATGAACAATATCTGCAAAGTTCACAGCCCAGAAAGTAACATTTACCCCCAACACAATTGAAAACGGGTTACTGGCCAATGGACTTCCATTTAAAAAGGGCAACTGGAGCCTGGGTGTCTGACAGCCAAGGTGTTAGCACCCCTCATCCTGCACTAATTGAGACGACGAGGTGGAAGGTCAAAAGGCTAAAGTAGGCGGGAGGCGATTAAGGGCACAAGGTGAATGAAGAGATCATTTATTTTCCAAGGAGATTGGTCAGTCCCCATTCTTCATGGTCTGTTTGGCAACAGTAACCAAATGACAGCTTTGGAATGAATGTCCAGACTGGTCAGTTTCCAACAGATCCCTGGCCCGCTCTGAAGCCGACTTGAATAGAATAAACGGGTTGAGTAATAGTCCTGTCAAAGAGAAGGGATTAGGTGAAGATCATGTGGAGCTATGAAGAAGGACGATGTCACTTGATAAATATTTCACCATATCATGCAGGTATTCAAGAAAACCTTGAATGAAAGGAAGAAAGATCCATTTCACTTAAGTAGTCTGGTCAAGTGTGGAACTTTATCACAGATAGCCTACATGGCTTTCTGATGAATACGACAGCACTGCAAAACAGAGTCCTGAAATTGGCATGGAAAAAACAAAAGTAACCACAAGCTGGCAAAATGACTTACAGTCCAATACAACGGCACGTTACCTTTTAGGTACCTTTACCTTCAAAAGCAAAGAAGACCCACATTAAAGTGCTAATGAGAAACGACAAATTAATAATTGACAAATTATTTAAAAGTTTAGATTAACATGGCCAAAGCAGTAAGCCAGAAGTAAAAGAAAGTGGGTTAATAACGGCTACATGTTTGCAGTTAGTGTACGGTTCTCTTGACAGTCAATTCCCATACCATCAAAGACCTGCTGGCCTGAAAATTGTGTCGGAAAACTGAACATTGCCATGATGTGAAAGTAATCCCCATCTCGCTACTTTCTCAAATTCAATAAACGTGTTCCAGTTGATTCGGTATATACATCCCATAGTATCCTCTCTATGACATCACCTCATAGTTAATGATTGTTTTGACATCACTTGCTAGAAACCCAGCAATGCGTGGCACAGAATATCCAGCAAATAATAATAATAATAATAATAATAATAATAATAATAATAATAATAATAATAGGTATCCACAGATACACTCTGTGAATACCTGATAATCATAATAATAACAATAACACATCAATCTGTTGAACGACAAACCAGCTCGACGGTGATTGCGCTTCGGATCCCACCAGCTCTGTCGAAGGCCCAGGGGAAGTTCAGCAGCCCGGCGCCCAGGGCAGACTTCAGCATGATAAAGATAGCCCCCATCGAACCGAGCCGCGGACCGTCCGCGTTCAGTGCGGGCTTGGCCGAGACAGATGTCAGTAGGCTAATGCTCTCTCGAGCCAACTCCTCCATGCTTCGGAGGACGGATGCGCTTCGCGGCCTAATTATTGAACTCTTCGAGCAAACTTTTTGCTGCTCAGGTGTCAAAACGCCGTGCTCACATCGGGCTCGGCCTTTCAATAAGCAAGGTGACCTGCTTTGCGATGGGATACAAAGGGTCTGGAGGCGGGGTGCTGCTGCCGGAGAAAGGCGTTCCCGTCCACACACGTGCCGCCTGCTTCATTTGCATTACATCGTTTTAAACCACCCAATAGACTCGCAGTTACGCAATCGTCACCGAGGCTTGGATTCGTAATGACTAATTGTACACTCCGACCGTGAGGTAGGTTGCCTCTAGGGATGGACAGAGTGAGAGCAGCGGGTCTAAACCAGAGCACAAATGAAAATGAGGGGGAAATAAAGAAACCAGGGAGGAGTGATCGAGAAGTTCTGCTTAGTTTGTGTTGTTGTTTTTGCCTCAATGCCTGATGCCTGATGAGTAGCATATCTAGGAGAGACAGGTTGAGGTAAAAAAAAAAAAAAAAAAAAGAGGCCCTAAAAGAAAATAGAAACAAAGCAAATTGAGGCTGAACTATGAATAATGATCACGATGAATAAACAATAGTAAACTCATAACAACCATGGGAGTCATTTAATTGCACATTTTAATTGAGTTCTACAGACATTGTAAGTATTAAATAATTTGTAACAACAAACGAAATTGCTGATTTGACTTGGTAATCACTGTTATTGTTGCTTTAAATAGGCCTAACGATTTACATTTTTATAATTATTCCTTTTCTGTTAAAGAAACGTAATCTTTATGACTTGTATTGGATGGATGGATGAAATTGTATGAGCTGGCACAAAAAACGACACAGTCAATTGGACAATTGGAATCCTCAAATGGCCTTTATGGATTAATTTTGACTACATTATAAAAGTGCTATGATGGATAGATGAAGATGATAAGGTTTAGCAAGACTCGAGTGCTAGGCAGGATTTTAAAAGGCAGGTGAATTAATGAAAAAAATCAGGTTTAGACATGAGGGGAAAGTATAATAGTATAAAATATGGGTGGTGGCAGAGGTGCAACAGCTACCAGTTCACACTGAATATAAAGGTACGATAAAACATTTGCAATACATAAATTTGATCGGCACCTTTCACTACCTGGTGCATCCAATTTTATGCTCATCAACATATTTATGATAATCCAGATGATTGAGTAAGCGAAACATACTGTTGAGCTTTAAAACTGCAATGAGGAGGAGGGGCATGATCCCCACTTAGCCCCATGATCCATGCCTTTTCTGTGGGCTGAACTGGCTGGTTGCAGTGGGTAGTAGTAGTGGTGGTGGTGGTGGAGTGGGGGTTGAAGCCACCTGGATTTCTTCCTGTGGACTCTGGCGTCTCGTATCCGGGACGGTAAGCAGGTGACCGCGTCGGCCCCTGACGTTGCATCGCTGCATCTGGGAACCAAGGAAGGGAATGAGGGCATGTGACCTCATGGCTCGCCGTCAACTTTTCCCCAAATCTCTTTGCACAGTTAGATGGTTCCAGGTCATTCCCCAGAGTTTCCCAAGGTTCCGAGGGAGATTAGCCGGCGAGGCTGGGTGACAGATTCACAGGCTGACCGGGCCCATTAGGCTGGGATAAAGAGCCAGGGCTTAGAGCCCTGCACACCGACGCACATCACCTCCGATACAATCAACCTGCATCGATGGATCCAGCTCATAGCCGAACGGAACCCTAGAATTAAATAGTTTGCCCATGTTGTCTATAATCCGGCCAAAAGAACGGCACACAATTATTCCTTATCAGTAGGCTGAATTAAATTGAATTAGTGAATAGCTGTAGACAGAATTTACATAAGTCTAAATGAGTGAAGTATGTTATGGTGAAATGGGCTTAGTTCTACTTTGAGAGACTTCATGAAATTGATACAATTCGGATTTAATAACAGATATAGATTACATGAAACGCGTAAATGATGGTGAGCGCTTCAGATTTGGGCAAGGACCGGCCGCAGCGAGCGAGCAGCGAGCCCGCATGTCTGAGTCCTGGAGGCAGGGTGGTAGCAGTCTGGGTGGTCGCCTCCCCCTGGCCTGGTCCTCCTGGTCGAGGTGGAGCTGGGGTGATGGCTGGTTACGAGCTGAGGGGAAGCACACAGGTGGCAAGGAAGACGAGTCATTTTAAAACGTGTGGATTAGGATATGAGCTTGACGACTGGGTGGAGAGACTATAGGCGAGGTCTAGCGGGACCCAATGCGCAAAGTCTCTCCGCAGAATTAATGCTACACTCCCATTTGCCTTGCAATCACTGAAAAAACTGCCATAAGATCCTAATCAAATATTTACTACCTCGTATAAAAGCAGCCGACCAACATTTCTTGGGAGAGGAACTGTGAAACAAATTGGACAGAAATCGACTTGCATGTTTAAACAGCAAATATGCATACTCAAAAATATTACTATATCTTTTTTTTTTTTTGTAAAAAAATAAAAAATAAATCAAGCGAGCCATGGTGATGCCTTTTTTTATTGATGAAATACATTTTCAACAGTTTGTCAATGCTATTTTATATACAGTGAAATCATACATCATGGTAGGAGATAGGTAAACAGGAAGGCTGTTGTTCAGAGTTCATTAGAGAATAATAAAAAAAAAGAATTAAAAAAACAATACCAATAAAGACAATAAAGGAAATATACAAAAACACAAAAATGCGGTCAAGGGAGAGATGGGTTGGGTCATTTGTAAATACCTGTGTGTGTGTGTGTGTGTGTGTCGGTGGTTCCTGCAGGTGATCGGGGAGAACTACGTGAAGAACCTCAGTGACCTGCAGAAGCTCAA
>OOFB01010273.1:8159-24287 GCA_900323305.1 Trachyrincus murrayi | reverse complement strand
TGTGTGTGTGTGTGCATGTGTGTGCCCTCCTGCCTGCCTATGTTGAAAAGCTAGAAGGCGTACTGTACTCTGTGCCAAGAACCTAAGGAGATCAAACAGAAAATGGCTGTGCACACATCTGTGTGTGTGTGTGTGTGTGTGTGTGTGTGTGCGTATGACGGGAATATGCATCTATGCATTGAGATACAAACAACTTCAATAAATATAAAAATCAACAAAAACGTTTCAGTCACAGAAAAAAAAAAAAAAAAAGTAATTTGGTCAAAAGAACAACACTTTCTTTCAGAGAACAATGTAAAATGTTAGGCAACGTATCTGTCTTCCTGGAATATGGGTTGATGTCCAGGTATGTTCTGTAGTGTTTTGTTTTGTGTGTATGTGTAATTTCTTTAAAATGTGTGTAATACTGTCCAAAACAGCTCAATACTCAGTACAGATACACACAGCTCACTTAAAAGACTTTGATAACCAAGAGGCACAGAAACCGTTTGAGTACCAACGGAGGACATGGGTATGCAGTCTGGAAGAGTTTGTGTGTTTAAGAAAAGATGGATCCCCCCCCCCCCCCCCTCAACACTTGGTAGAGTTCAATGGGTAGTACAGCCATGATCCGTGCTTTAGGCAGTGCCTTATGGAATCCACTCCCGCGTATCTCTGGCCGCGTCCAGCGGCCCGGTCCAATCAAACGGTGGGGTTCTTGCCCGTTGCCGTGGTGATGGTGGTGGTGCTCTGCTGCTGTAAGTAGGTGGGTCGCTTCACGCGGGGCTTCCTGCGCTTGGGTTTGCTCTTGGACTTGGTCAGCTGCACCACGAAGAAGGACAGGACAACCATGGCACCCAGGAACGCAAAGACAGGGATGGTCTGGCCCACTTCCTGGTTGTAGCGGCCGGGCATTATCCCTGAGGAGGTAAAGAAAAGACTATCAATACCATCTGGAGTCAATAGTTTTAGCCTGCTTTTAGTCTGGCTTTTAAACTAGAATTAGATCCTGACCGTGTGCCTGGTCCGGAGTTCAAGTAAATGTAATTTTGTCGTATTTCACTAATGGAGGTTTGTACTAACCTCCAGGGATGTCCCAGGCCCCGCTCTCCCCGGGAGACAGAGGTCTGACCTGGGGCCGGTAGGGCCTCACGTTGGGCAGAGCCACCTTGTCCAGATCCACTGAGAGCAGCTTCTGGTGCTTCCACAGATTACTGGGGAACACAGGAGAGCAACACAAGGGAGAGAGGGAGAGCCAGAGAGGGTGAAGGACGGAAGGAATACAGGGAGGGGTAATGCACAAACTCTATCAAGCGCAGCCGAGAGCAATTTCTAGAATTGTGTCTGGTTGAGATAAAAAAAACAAAAAAACAATTAAAAGGAGTTCACTTCACTCGCGCTCACTTCCGTTATTGGGAGTGAAGTTCTCAGTTTGGAAGGTTTGGAAGTGCTAAAGTAAATGTGACACAAGCCTAGACAATTACAAGTACTAAATGTAAGAAGAATAAACACATGGGTATCTGCCAACAACACTTATTTTCTTTACGGAAATACACAATATGAATGCATAATGTGTGACTATTTCTGGGTGAAATGTACCTGGGCGCCGTCTCGTTGAGTGGCTGGGGCTTAGCCCAGGACAGGTGTGGGCAGGCAGGTAAGGGGCGGGGCTTAGGATCGCCCAGGTGTGCCTCCAGCACCTTAGAGTAACGATAAAGATGGTTGCCTGGGAGGAAAAGTGGCGGGACGTTTAGAGAAGAGCAGAAGACATACTGGCATACTACAAGAGAGTGCGTTTGCATTGCATATGTACATGCAATCATGTTTCATTTATTCAAAATACGTTTCTACTGACTATTACCATTCAAATCCCTGCTTACCTTCCAGCCTCTGTGGCAGTGGGCGGTCTGTGCCCGTAGGGGGCGTTACTCTACTGTGGGAGTGGACGAGACTCGGGGGAGTCATGCTATAAGAAGTGTACTGCAGCAGAGCATCCAGCAGCCAGAAGCAATCTGGAATGGAGGAACAAGTGAACATTAGAGAAGGTGTTGGTGATCCTGTGATCCCTGGTGACTATTGGAGCAAACAGCTGCTTTGAAGTAACAGATTTGGCTGTAGTTTGGCCAAGCAGCTGTTTGTTTGTGAGATGAGCATTGACTTTGCTAGTGAATCAGTAGTTGGAAGTGCTGTACTTGTGTTTCCTCCATTCTGTATATTTTAAAGCACTCACAGTAAAATTGCATTTTCGTAGGCTAGTAATATAGATGCATCAACCTTTAACGGACACCGTTCTGACAATGTCTACTTTATTAACTCACTAAAGCTACATTTAAAAACACACACTTTCTCTCACACACACACACACACACACACACACACACACACACACACACACACACACACACACACACACACACACACACACACACACACTAATGTAGGGCTCCCTTTTTTTAACCTTTTTGTCTGTGGCTATCATCTATACAGTTGGAGTCTCCATACAGAGCAATACGGCCACCCCCGTCAGACGGCGTTTGGTACAGTCCAAGGATTGGAACTCCTTCCACTACCGCCGTCTCCTGCTTCAACACCTCCAGACCTATAAAACACACACACACACACACACACACACACACACACACACAGATACACACACACACACACACACACACACTTTGATATCTGAACAGACATCGGCTGTTCACCAGTGTACCAGACCAGTGCAGCCAGGCTGTGTTAACATTGTTAATGAAAAATTGTTGATTCAACGGCCTAAATAAATACCTTGGTCTTTAAGAGTTTTGGCAATCACTATTCCATCTTCAGGGAAGCGGGCGATACTGCAGCCTGAGGCATAGTACACTAAAGAGGTGAGAGCGAGAAAGACAAGCGAGTCAATATCCCAAGGACCACCATTTAACGGTAACACGAAATGACATTCAGAACATATCTTACTTCCGCAATAGGATATATTGCCAAGTAAAGCATGTAATCCCCAAAACCTAGGAGGAACGTAATCTGATTGGATCACGCAAATATGATCGAGCAGGCCAGCCAGCTGTGTGTAAGCCCGTTGCAGGACTTACAAGAGAGAGAGGGGAAATGTGTACATTCAAACGTTACGCCTGCCAGTGTAGCCCCGTTTATGCCATGTTAATGTCATACGACGACATGAAGTAACATGAACTAGATTTGTAAAGAAAATAACTAATACATAGAATTCAGGTGGATTTCGTTGGCATCTGTGAACAATATGAATGGAAATAAAAAGAACACAGTGCAAATGAGCTGTGAAAAAGCACATTTTCATTTACTTTGTGTGCGTGCGCGCGTGTCTGTCTTACTGTCGTGATCGGCCATGGTGAAGTCTCCCTCGTAGAGCCCGTCGCTGAAGGCCATCCCCCACACCGAGATCAGCTCGTTCAGGGCTGGTACGTTAGCGCCCCCTGTGTCCGGCATCCACCACTGCCTGTAGATTACGTAAATTTTTTAAAAAAAAAAGACATTCAAGACCTCATTTCCGACATGAAGGCATACAACAATAACTAAATTATCTGTATTGCCACTGGAAAGCGCTACGGAACACACTTTGTGACACCGAGTCCCAAAATAATTTTAATACAACACATTTAATACGACAACACTTCAGTTTCCCATAAACGTACGCCGACAACTCCCCTCCCCCTCCCCCCCCCTCCTTCAGAGCACAGGGTTTTGTTTTTTTTACGGTACCTGGTGTTCTCGTCGTAGAACTTGACCTTCCGCATGACGGAGGTGTTGTACCAGTCGCTGAACACGATGAGGGACAGGCCGTTGTCGATGTCCCTCCTCAGCTTGGTGATCTCCTCGGGGAAGTACTCCTCCTCGCTGTCCACCATCAGCAGAGTGCCGTACTGGCTGGCGTCAAAGCAGGTGATGGGTGAGCCCAGCACCTCCACAAAGTAGCCCATACTGCGAAGGTGTTGGTACATGTCCCGGAAGTTGGTGTGCACGTGGTCCCCGTTCCTGCACACACACACACACACACACACACACACACACACACACACACACACACACACACACACACACACACACACACACACACACACACACACACACACACACACACACACAGCATTAAAGTTGAGCAGATTTAGCATAGTAGCATAGCAAAGCAAGTCAATAGCACGATATGCTACAGTGCCACCTTTCACATTTGACTGGGCTGATATGATATATTATCAATTGACAGCTTGACACCATTTCAAATATACAAATGATAAAGTTTTCAAGATCAAGTATGTTTAATATCCCATGCACACAGGCTGCAACTGTTTGCAAGCCTTGTAAATTGAGAATAAAGTCCACATTGATATTGACTTTGTCCTCCTAGCTACGGGATGTCTACACAACCCTTGATTGTCTGGCAGCCTGTCCTTATTTATCTCATTGTAGATGTAGGGAGTTAATTCATTCAGTATCCTTCTAATCTCTTCTGTATACACATGCTCTAGTCTAGATCCTTGTGTTGCATCAACCCTATATTGACCGTGTTATCCCATCGTGCTGTGCTGCTTTTGTAGGAAAAGGTACCGGCAACAGAAAACACGAATTTAGTCAGAATTCAGTCAGCCACACCAGGTTAAAGCAAAGTAAACCAGGTTTACATCACACTGGACACAGCCTGCAGGCTGTAGCAGCCATAGCAAGTCTAGCGCCATGGCACAGCACCCAAATAGTGATGTAACAGGAGCAAGGTCTGTGCTCTCCGGCCTTGAGCAAGTAAATTATAATTACATGAATAAATAAATAAACTTTGAGAAATGCCGAGCCTTTCTCAAGTCTTCAATATAGCGACTAGTGAGTCTTGTGACACGTGAAAACGTGTCGCGAACACCACAAATGTGTTACTGCGGCATACCGTAGTATGTGGTTCTCATAAGTCCATGACTACAAGTCATATCAAGACTATTCCACTTGAAGTAGCAACACTCTAGAACCCACCAGTCCAGCGGGTCGTTCTTCATGCGGAGGTTATCTCGTGGGAAGTAGCCGGGTGGGTAGCGCAGGTTGTGATACTGGTCCCACAGCACCCTCTTGCTGCGAGGAGGGGTCGGCACAATCTTCACTTTGATGGGCAGCTTGACGGTGGAGGTCAGCTCCCCGCCCACCTCCGACTGGCGAGAGTCAAGAGGTCAGAGAATCAGAAACAGCTGAAGAGAACCCAAATCTATATTAAAAAATAAAAATACCCTTTTATGACGTTCCACATCATTACAGCATGCCCGCCGTTACGACCATGAGGTTAATGAAGTGATCAGTCCTTGACAGCACTATTTCTCAGGACCAGGGAGTCCTGAGTAATGGTGCAGTAGTACTTGGAGACGCATACATTTCATCACACTGTCCGTTTACTTTCTGTTTTGACTTTGACTGCCTTTGATTCTCCATCAGTATTGGTCTGTCCACCCCGGAAAGAGTAGGTCTACTTGCGAGGTGGGGTCAATCTTTGCATTGTGCTTAAGGCGTTCATATGGAAGTGTTGATGACATTACTAATATTCTGTCAATGAGAGTAGACACATTTGAGACATCTATAGTATTACAAAAGTACATTTTTAGAATGTTCCAAAATTCCTGTACAACAGGAAAAAAAGCCTTGCAAAGACAGAAATACACATGGAAATCAGGGCTAAAACAGTTAGATTTATTTTATGAATAGTAGCCAGTCACTCAGGTGGTAAACAGCTGAAAAACTCCAAAGAAAAGTATTGAAATATAAAAAGAAATTATAATAATTGAATTCACAGTACTCACGTCATTCTCCGCAGGCGACGCCACAGTGACCATCACGTGACCCTGGGCCACGCCCTCCCACGACGCCGCCTTCTTGGCCACGGAGATGGAGATGGCCAGGTAGCCCGCCCACGGCCACAGCACGGCGGAGTAGGACATGGCCACGTCGATGTGGTCCCCGTTCTGGGGCAGGTAGGGCTGCCAGATAGGCTGGGGAGGCGGAGGGAGGGGGAAGCAGCTTACAGCGAGTTCAGATACAGGGACTACATTTCCGGGTGGCGGAAGCCGTATGTTGAAATGTTACACTGTGGCACTGGAAAGCCAGTATGGTGGCACGGCGCCACTATTACATTCCATGGGGAGAACGCGAAACATTAAGGACATTAAGAAGCTGGTAGGGATTGGGCATCTTGCTCTCAAGGTTTCCTTACTGGTAGACTGTGGACATCGGTGTCCACAGCCAGGACCTTTCGGCTGGGAGTACACAGCCAGGACCCCTCGGCCGGGAGTCGAATACCCAGTATCCAGCCTGACACTAACGGACAGTCTTTAATTCAGGCATTGAACAATAGTACGGCCACATTTCAGCCGTGGTTCACAAAAGAGCATGTTCTCTTTACTCAGAGTGAAATCTGCGCATCCGGGACCGCCGTGCTCGGTTGTGTTCTGGTGCACCTACCTTGTCTACGATCCTGCCGGTGACTCCCATGCCATTGAGGATGGTCACGTTGACGATGGTGGGCATCCCCCCGTAGTAGATGGGCTGGGAGCAGTAGGGCCACATGTACGGACACTCCGTCAGGTCGATGTAGTTGGGGGAGAGGCTGGGGGAGAGGTCAACAGAGATCAAGAGGTCAGAGGTCAGATCAGGGTAGTTGGCTAAACAGACCAAAAACAAACCAAAAATGTACATACAATGAAGAATTGTCAAATATCACTTCCTTGAGGCTGTTCTCAGCAGACAGATCACAGGCAATGAAGTTGGCATTTCATATTCCTCGCAGCTATAGCGAAGTTCAAGCCGCATGGGAAGTGTATATTACGTTCATTCTAATCATTCATAAATGGTGTTATTTTGCCTTAATAGTTATTAACACCACCAAATGACATACTAAAGCGGTCAGGTTGGGAAGGGAACCCATAGGCTTATGCATATTTCTCCTTGTTGCATTTAGTGTTGCTTGAAATATGACCAATGCGTTTTGACTGTAGCTGAAGTTACACCTTAATAACGAGTGCAGTTTGCGGGATTCCTCCCCTGGTTTGGAAACTTTGTGGATAATAGTGTGGACACAAGGTTGGCTGTGCTGTGAGTTCCTCACCTGGCCTGGGGCTGGTAGCTGTTGAGGATCTGGTAAGCCCTAATCAGGTCCAGTTTCCCGTGGCCCTGTTCGAACATGTTGGCCCCGGGCAGCCTACGGGCAGATGCGATCAGAGCCTGCTTCATGGATGCTGGGTTGACCAACTCCCGGTTCAACACAGTGCTGCAGGCAAGAGAGGACAGGTTGGTTCGGTGTGTGTGTGTGTGCGTGTGTGTGTGTGTGTCTAGGGCGAGGCATGGTTATGTGATCAGAGAGGGAAGTACAGCTGTTAAAACTAGGAGCATATTAATAATATTTTTGTTAGATAAACAAGAAAAGACATTTGCCTAAAAGTTGTCCAATACATTATTTCTCCATGGCGAAAATAACAACATTACGGGCTCCTTCAAATAATTTTTAATCTCAGCGGGAACTCAACTGTACATTCAACAGGCGGCATGTCAATGAAACAGGAATTTAGGGATGGTGACCCCTGCAGGTAGAAGGGGAGGGGTGAGGGTGGGGGTACTGACCTGGCCAACAGGGTGACAGCCCCAGCCACCACAGGCGAGGCCACGCTGGTACCAGACAAAGAGCGGCAGCCCTCCTTCATCCCCGACCCCCGGACCCCGGACCCATAGGTCACGATGTCCGGCTTCAATCTACCATAGCCCCCAGGTAGCTCCTGGGCACAGAGAGAGAGAGAGAGAGAGAGAGAGAGAGAGGGATTAAAATCATCCATAGTCCCCCGTGTTCCGTCTTTTAGAGGAAGCGGCAGTTTTCGTATATCCATCCGGCTGTTGAGAGAGAGGATGTCGTCATCATCAGCATCAGTAAAGATTAGAAGACACAGCCTGGCTTGTTAGTGTCTGGCTCACAGGATGTTGATGAAAGGGTGAGAGTGCTGCAGGCAGGGGACACAGCCGGCTGCTCCGTTTCGTCTGATTTTACACCGGGCGTGAGAGAGAGCGAGAGAAACCCACCCAGGTGGTCATTCCTCGGGAAGAAAACCTGGCGATGTTGTCCTCAAAGTCGATCCCACCCACCCCGATCACGTCCATCTGGTCGGCCGGGTTGTTCAGCGTGCTGTGAGCCAAACCGAGGATATTACGGTTATACAAGACACACACTGACTTTGATGCATATGAAAGCATGTGACCGTGCGAGTGTTTTTGCCTTGAGGGGCGTCGCTACTCACGTACCCGTACAGGGGTCCGTCGTTGCCGATTGCAGATACCATTATGACACGGTTGGCAGTGAGCTCCCATACCTAGAGAGCGAGAGCGAGAGAGCGAGAGAGAGAACGAAAGCGAAAGCGAGAGAGAGAGAACAAGAGAGAGAGAACAAGAGAGAGAGAACAAGAGAGCGAGAACAAGAGAGCGAGAGAGATAGCGATAGGCTTTCAGTGGAGGACACTTTACCCAGTAGTTAGCCTGAGGTCTTAGCATAAGTAATCCAGGCACCCGACCGCCTGGAGGGTCTATGAAGGGATTGCTCTTCTGCTGCTTGTTTTAACTTTTTCTGAAATTTATAGTCTATAATTAGTCTACTGAAAGATGTTTGCGCAAATACATAGACTAAAAATGTATCCCATTTCCATGTTTGTTTTTCAGTTATGCCAGCAGGAATTATAACAATAGAATATCTTTTGGTGGGTTGAATATTTAGCAGTATTTTTTAGAAGAACACTGCAAACAACAAAATACAGCTCGTTAGAGTCGTTGCTAAAAGTGAGAATCGGCTGCATTTAACACAACATTAATGTAGGGGTGCACGTAATGACATCACCTTGTCAACAAAGGGGTGATCCATGAAGTCCGGCCCCCCGATGCTGAGGTTGAGAACGTCGATCTTCTTCAGGATGGCGTAGTTAAAGGCATCAAGGAACCAGGATGTGTAGGACACCTTGTGGGTCAATAACACACCTGTTAAGACATCACACGGTGGTGCAAACAGCCTCCTCGCATAGAGGGGAGAAACAGAGGTGGCACTTATGACAATTAACATACACGCAGATTCACATATTCCCCGTTTCACAAAAATACACAAACAGGTGGTGGAAAATGATGACACCCCCTGCCCCTCCTCATCACCCAGAAGATTAATGTCATGGCTAATTATACTGAAAAACATTTAGATGAATAACACCTGAACTACGGGAAGTAGGAAGTGGCATGTATAAATACCAACACCTGCTCCCACCCTCCAAAATAACACTTTTTACCCATTATTCACCCTCCAAATAAAGAACTTTTCTGCTGGCTTCACTTCATGGTGGCACTTTTTTCCGCTGCGAATTTCTTCTAACTAATTTAACAACAGAGGTGGTCCTCTTCCTGTGGTCCAGGACCTACTTGGTTGTTGGTGAAGACCCTGAAGATGTGAAGCTCAGAGTCCGGGGCGAAGCCCTGGCACTCCCTCATGCTGGCGATCACTCCCGCTACGAAGGTACCGTGACCTAGCCCTGCGCAGACGGCGACAAACACTGACTCAGAACTCCGCTGTAGGCCTGGCCTGAGGCTCAAACTGAAACGTATACGGACACGCATGCATGCGAGTGCAGGATTGGCGTCCTTTGATGAACACAAGATCGCAAAAAATGTAAAACATATCGATGTCAATAATTTAAAGGGAAGCAGTGACCCACATCACTCTAGATACTATTTACAAAAGTGTCATATCATAATAGCCATCACCTACATTCCAAATATCATCATCAGCATCATCATTCTCACCGTCATCCAGTGTCTTCTCATTGGTCCAGTTGGTCCTCTCCTTCACGTTCTTAAAATGAGGGTGCTTCTCACTGAGGCCTGTGTCAAACACCGCCACCTTCACCCCAGAACCTACACACACACACACACACACACACACACACACACACACACACACACACACACACACACACACACACACACACACACACACACACACACACACACACACACACACACACACACACACACCTTTGAATTGCATTTCCTTGTCTGAAAGGTGCACTATACATTTAAGTTTGATTTGATACATATCATTAGTGGTAAAGTGAATGTCTATGGGGCTCGGGGTCATACCAGTGTGTCCCATCTGCCAGAGGACATCGGCCTGGAGGATCTGGGCAACGTGGCGAGGGATGGCGCGGAGCAGGCGGCGGCTGGAGTGGCGGCCCGTGGCGTGCCAGAACCCGGAGCCTATCGATAGGCTGGTCCGCCGGAGGGGGCGGGATGTCTGCCACGACTGCCACTTCTCAGTCCAACGAGTGTCATTGCAAGGGGCGCTGGGTTCAGCTGCTGTGAGGACAGAAGAACATGGGACAGATTAGCGTAAACCCGTGACGAATACAGTAAAGTGATGTCATTTTCTGAACTTCCCAGACTGTGCTAGCTGTTCTATTATTTGTACTAAACTTATTAATAAAATGAGAAAATACTTTTACCAGCCCCATTTGAGCCCATCCATCCTCAACTGACTCAAAGAAGAACGCTTATCTGGCCCTGAGCAAACGGCAGCAGAGAGACCGGCTGTTTGGCTTCACTTCTGTTCTTGCCAAGGCGCATGCTGCTTAAAAAGGTCACCTTGTGGTCATTATACGTCTATTACTCCCATCCTATCCTGGTCTAATGGACTTTTTTTGTTCAGGCATCAAAAGTGCACAAAATGAGTGCTTTCAGACCCAACAAATGTGCCTTGTCGCTGAATTCCAGAAAATGTAAAGACTACTTAACAGACAAATAAGAATGTTGTGCTTTCCTCACTATGGACTTTAAAATCACACCTGCTAACACTGGCACCGCAAGAATCCTGCACAAAGGCAGTTATGTGTGTTTTCGGGACACACTGAAAGCTTTCATCCATTGCCAGGTACAGCAGGCGATTAGCATCCCCACCCCCAGACAGCTTCACTTAGTCACTTAGTCCTCCTCTAAGTGGAAACACAGACACTCCTGTGTTTCTGGCTACATATCCCGCACGAAGAAACACAGACGCACACAGGCACACACACCATCTCTATGCAACCACACACACACACACACACACACACACACACACACACACACACACACACACACACACACACACACACACACACACACACACACACACACACACACACACACACAGAAATGTACAGAGAGAAAGAGAGAACGAATGAGAGATAAGAGACGATAAACAATGGTCAGAGGCATAGCCACATCCACTAATTGTAGAGTAGGCAATGCTGCTTGTGAAATTCCTCCATCCACTAAGCTCCCAATATGGGACTTTAGGGCTGAAACCAACGTGACAGCTAAAGTTTGATTGCTTTTCTGACAAACAGCCAAGACAAACTAAAGTATTCAAATCATTATGGTCTGAAACAGAGAAAGAACAACCGAATATATCCACAGAGTGTGAGTGATGCGAGTGTACGTGGCTCACAGGGGGTGTATTTGAGCGTGCGGAACACTTTGCGCTGTGGCGTCACACGCTTGATGTACGGGTGGTCCTCCAGCGTCAGGAGGTTGCTGGGCGAAGCCTGGCGCATGTGGACCAGCTCAAAGTCACTGGGGAAGTCGGAGGCCGGGTTCTCCCGGGGAACGATGTACCACTCCAGGGCCCCGTCCACGGCATTCCTCAGGGCGCTGTTGATGTACAGGCTCCGGGCTTTGGCGGAGAAGTAGCCTGTGAAGGAAACGATGTACTCTACGCAGAGAGAAGAGCAAGAAGGTTAGGAAACTGTCTGATGGTGGCACAGTGGCTCAGCCTGCTAGTTTTTGGGATATTATCCATTTGTTGACATTATCTAAACCACTGAGACATATGACGGAAGCCACTGCTGCAGCTGTGGGCAGGTTCAACTCAGCAGATATCCTGCCACACACCATGTGTGTGCCACACAGCATGAGATGCCTAAACAACTCAAGAATAAAACTCAAGGAATAAATGCAACAAAAGGACAAAATAACAGTATTCAAACTCTCTGCAGGTGGGGAGTTAGCCCAATTAATATTGTAAACATTTACAATATTAATTGGGTAGGTATGAAAAACATTACACTCAAAATGACGCTGGGGTTAATGATTCAAATCCCAGTAGTAAGACCTGCATTCACAATGTATTACATTACATCTCTAAATACAGAGACAACAATACACTCCTGCCTGCTTTTATATTGCTGACAAGATGATATGTGGCCAGAGCAGAAAAGCAAGTAACGTGAACCTTGACATATTGTGCTGCATTCCTTCACTCAACACAATACCTGCAATACTGATACCGCCATTTAACACCACTGATGGGGTGTTGTGTCTAACAGAAATAGCCGAGAAAAACATCATGTGGGAACACCTCCAACTGTAGCGGCTGTGAAGGCTACAGGAGACGGGAGAACTCAAACCCTTCACACAACTCAAGAGAAACAACTGACTTTCTAGAGAAAGAAGAAGTGTTCCCTCACCATGTTCCACCACCCGAGTGGAGAAGTCCAGCTTCACCGTGAGATGAGAGCAGTTGGAGCTGGAGGAGGGCGGGGACTCTGGGCTACCGGGAGGGTCGGGGGGCTGCTGGGCTCCACCCTCTGGTTCCGTTCCCACCATGGGCAGAGAGCCCAGCAGCAACCCCAACAACAGGGAGACCCAGATGGGACGCAGAGACATGGCGTTTCCCTGGCAGACCCGCACCATTAGATAGGGGAACAGCTTGCGCTGGGTAATGAATAAAGTGTTACTGAACGCAGGACGCGGGGTTAAGAATTGGGACTCAGCATTTCAGGTCTAGAGCTCGGAGAATGAGTCCACATTGTGTAAGTCCTGAGCAGCTTGGTTCATTTCTTTCGGCGTTTCCTCTCCATGTTTGTAGTGCAGTTTGGTGGTCAGTGGTGGTGCCAGACTACAAACATGGTTGCCATCTTGAGAAACGATGCGTTAGAACCAGTGGAAATGTGATGGAGGGTTAGCTTCGGTCCCACCGGCGACGACAGCTTGGTTCAATCCAGGGTCTGCTTTCTTTTGATTCCTAGAAGAAGACCAAATGGTGTAAACTATGAAGTACAGTGAGGCACAGTTTTGTTTTTACATACAAAGTCATTATGTCTGGCTGGCACAAACACACAGTAATAAGCCGGCATAAGAAACAAAGACAAATGTGTGCCTCCTCCTCACAGATAGTGACACAAAGATACACGATCATACACACGATGATACACAATCACTCATACGAGGACAGTGAGGGCAGATAGAGTGGTCTAGGAATGCAATGCCATGTTAACCACATCTTCCTCTGCCAGTCTGTAGAGCTCCAGGTGCCCTCAAGTTGAAGTGGGGCCAGCAGATAGACAGGAGCCGCACAATATCTAAATATAAACCAATCACTAAACACCCAAGGCATTCCTGGCATAGCAACAATAGACTACAATAAACACATTCTCTCAAGTTAGCTTAGAGGCGACTGAAGCAGCAAACAGCAAACTAGGGTTTTGTATCACTCTCCCCAGCTCAGACCCCCCACCCCTTCCCGGTCAAAGCCTGATGAGATAAGAGGCCGTATTTCCACATCCTCATGTCCAGACAAACCAGTAGAACACTCTACATAACACACACACACACACACACACACACACACACACACACACACACACACACACACACACACACACACACACACACACACTTTGGAAATGCAATTACAATACAATGTCTTATGGGTGGCAGTTCTTCATTTATCGTCTATTTATTACATTACTAAGACTCAGCAAAGACTATTGATGTGGGAAGACTGCCAAAATGTTGGCTGTTACAGTGTGGACTGTACATCTGTGTATAAGTTCACTTTAGCAATAATAGAAAAATATATATACTTCACAATTCCATTAATTTTGAGCCTCACATTTTTCACTCTACATAGATGCACAGATGCAGACTTCTGCATTAACCTACATCCATCACTTTGAACGAATCAAAATGATCATATTCACACGGTGATACATACTGATTGTTGAACGTGATATCACAACAGTATAGTTAACAAACATTAAGAAAGATAGGAGATGCTAAGACTGCAGACAATGAACAGAAGCGATCGTGGCTGCCAAACGCAAACTGTTGGTGGGGTGGGGGGGGGCTTCAAATCACTACTTTGAAGTTTGGGGAAAGATCCCTGCCTGCAGAACAATAGAGCTAATGACTACTGGTTCAGACCCATGGTTGTAAAAATAGCCATACTGCATACGGCAGGGCTGTAAATGGCAGGGTGGGACCACTTGTGTCAACAGGACACCATGCTGAACAATTAAATTGACAAAACATTGAACTTTTATACAAAGATTAGTAGCACCCGTTGCATTCCCGTGCAAAGACACCAGGAAAGCCAGCATCTGGCTTTACTTTGGACGTTAATTGTAATGTAGCCAATCAGCCCCAGTTGTGTAGCATATGTTTTAAGTACTGAGCCTCTTGTTTGCCAGCCATCATCATCATCATCTCCAGATAAAATATTATTGTGGCAAAAGGTATATGGGCGATAGCAGACCAATATATTTGCCCACTATCAGTGTGTATAGAGATATATCGTCTTGGTTTGAATTAGCTGTAAACGAGTGTACACTTTGTTCATTGTTAGTTGGCTAATATAATCACACAATGACTCGAAGCAGTGTCTTGAGCCAGGCATTGCTGTTCAAACATGGCCACGGGGACAAACAACAGCTTATTGATCGCATTTAGCCTCAACAAAACAAAAGAGTTGTACTGACAGAATGTCAACACAAGCAAAGATATACGGTACTATGTACTGTTGTCACGTCCAGATCCTACCGACTCTCACCCTGTACACGAACAGGAAAAGGGCATCAACACGTACATCTGAGTACGAGTATATTTGATGCAAACACACAATACATCACGTGTGGAATATCGTTGAAGCGACCTCTCGAATGTGTACTTTGTCAACGCACCGAACAACCTTAGAAAGGAAGAATAATGTAAACAACGTGCTAATGCCCTGCTGCTACGAGGGGGTTGAAGACCCCATCAGTCTATCACATGCGCAGCGCTAGCTTGCTAGCAGCGGTGTGTCCCCGTGCACAGTGGGTTTGCAACAGCGATTACTTTGGTCATACTTACCTAGATGGCTAGCTTTTCAGATACATGTGTGTCCGTGTGTATTGTTACTGTCAGTGCTCGGTCAACTATCGGCCGATTTGCGGTTTAACATCCACCGAACAAAAGCTACCAGGAGCAAACTCCGCCGTAGACCACTGACGTCTATTTAATCGGGTTGCCAGATCTGTGTTGACTAAACACATACGCTTCGAATGTGTGCGCCCTCCTCTCTTTTAATGTTTCATAACTTGTCAAGGTTCTATGTTTTTATTCGGAGTTTTATTTGAACCGATATTCCCCACATTTAGATAATCTAAACAGCCAATGGTTACTTTTAAATGAATAGATTAAGCGTGTCAAACCTGGCAACCCTACCGACTGGGGAGAACCATCAACAGCCGTGCATTTGCTGCGTTTATGGCAGAGTTTCGCCTGTAGAGGCCACCTGATTTCCACTTCATGCTTGAGGGTGCCAAATCCTGTTTTTTTTATATAGCCATGGTCCGATTGCACGGTTTATCATAATGCAGTCAATCAGTAATCGGTTGAATCGTACTTACTCATTGGTAGCATATGAGAAATAGAAAGAAGCCTGCTGCCCACATTGACACAAGGAATGCAATACCGCTTGAAAGAAAACGTGTCATCTTCAATGTAATTTATTGGCACATCTGCATAAAACAACAACTTAAGAAGATCATTGTATAAAAGAAATAACAAAAGTAAGAAAAACAAGTGAAGTGTTAAGTGATATTCATTTAGACAAATAATACAAATAACAACTGTAATTAAGTAACAGTGTTGCATTGGCTACTTCATTCAGGACAACAGCATTTACACAAAATCACATGTATATATCGAAAGGTGAGGAAACACTTGCGTCTGTTTACATTCTACAAAACGGTTTACAAATACTTAATGGTAATTCATTGGTATAAACTTGACATTCAGCAATGGTGCTGGAACTTTTGAAAAGTGTGATTCTCTGTGAGTCCA
>OOFB01010269.1:5441-16173 GCA_900323305.1 Trachyrincus murrayi | reverse complement strand
ATGGAAATGCTGTGCGACCAAAACAACGCGTCAGTTAATAACATGTTCTGTTTAAGTTTCACAATGAATGTCTTTGGCTGGGCAGCAATTCATTTCCAAATATGGGCCTTGCTTTGTTCAAAAACTCAAACTCAATCTCTCTCTCTCTGTCTCTCTCTCTCTGTCTCTCTCTCTCTGTCTCTCTCTCTCTCTGCAGGATGAGTTTGGTTACAACCCCTGTCCTCTGTCTCTCTCTCTCTCTCTGTCTCTCTCTCTCTCTGTCTCTCCCCCTCTCTCTGCAGGATGAGTTTGGTTACAACCCCTGTCCTCTGTCTCTCTCTCTCTGTCTCTCTCTCTCTCTGCAGGATGAGTTTGGTTACAACCCCTGTCCTCTGTCTCTCTCTCTCTCTCTCTCTCTCTCTGTCTCTCTCCCTCTGCAGGATGAGTTTGGTTACAACCCCTGTCCTCTGTCTCTCTCTCTCCCTCTGCAGGATGAGTTTGGTTACAACCCCTGTCCTCTGTCTCTCTCTCCCTCTGCAGGATGAGTTTGGTTACAACCCCTGTCCTCTGTCTCTGTCTCTCCCTCTGCAGGATGAGTTTGGTTACAACCCCTGTCCTCTGTCTCTCTCTCTCCCTCTGCAGGATGAGTTTGGTTACAACCCCTGTCCTCTGTCTCTCTCTCTCTGTCTCTCTCTCTCTCTGCAGGATGAGTTTGGTTACAACCCCTGTCCTCTGTCTCTCTCTCTCTCTCTCTCTCTCTCTGTCTCTCTCCCTCTGCAGGATGAGTTTGGTTACAACCCCTGTCCTCTGTCTCTCTCTCTCCCTCTGCAGGATGAGTTTGGTTACAACGCGGAGACCCAGAAGCTGCTGTGTAAGAACGGAGACAGCCTGCTGGGAGCCATCAACTTCTTCGTCTCCAGCATCAACACGCTGATCAACAAAACCATGGAGGACACCCTACTCACTATCAGACTGTATGAGAACGCCAGGTGAGGGGGAGAGGGGGAGAGAGACACCCTACTCACTATCAGACTGTATGAGAACGCCAGGTGAGGGGGAGAGAGGGGGGAGGGAGACACCCTACTCACTATCAGACTGTATGAGAATGCCAGGTGAGGGGGAGAGAGGGGGGAGGGAGACACCCTACTCACTATCAGACTGTATGAGAATGCCAGGTGAGGGGGAGAGAGGGGGGAGGGAGACACCCTACTCACTATCAGACTGTATGAGAACGCCAGGTGGGGGGGAGAGGGGGGGAGGGAGAGAGAGAGAGGGATAGACAATGGAGGACATCCTTCTAACCATCAGCCTGTATGAGGGGGAGAGGGGGGAGGGAGGGGGAGCGAGAGAGGGAGGCAGGAGCTTTCAAGAGAGGGAGAGAGAGAAGGAGAGAAATGGAGGGAGAGCTGTCTACAGATTAATTTTATTAATTGCGATTAATCACTAACTTTGTGGGATTCATCTTGCAGTTAATCGCATATTCAATCACACCAAAAAAGACACTCTAATCTGTTTCCAGAAAAAAATGATTATACAGGGAGAGGGAGAGAGAGAGAGAGAGAGAGAGAGAGAGAGAGAGAGGGAGGAAGGGAGGGAGGGAGGGAGGGAGAGGGAGGGAGGGAGAGAGAGAATTTGAAAGAGGGAGTTGTCTGACAAAGAGTTTTTATCTGACAAAAAGGACAATGACATTACCTATCGCTACAACTGTGTGTGTGTGTGTGTGTGTGTGTGTGTGTGTGTGTGTGTGTGTGTGTGCATGTGTGTGTGCAGGCTGGAGTTTGATGCGTACCGCTCGGACCTGGAGGAGCTGAGCCTGGGGCCCCGGGACGCGGCAGCAGCCATGCGGATGGACGCGGCCCAGCAGGACTACCAACTCCACCGAGACAAATACGAGCGGCTTCGCAGTGACGTCACCATCAAGCTGAAGTTCCTGGAGGAGAACAAGGTCGGTGGACATCCCATGTATTATCATTGTTATTATGAGGGTGAACCCCAATGTCCACAGTCTACCTGTAGGCATCCTAGAGCAAGATGCCCCCTGACCCCTACCTGCTCCTTAATGACCTCTAACCCCTACCTGCTCCTTAATGACCCCTGTACTGTCTAACCCCTACCTGCTCCTTAATGACCTGTCTGTCTCTGTACTGTCTAACCCCTACCTGCTCCTTAATGACCTGTCTCTGTACTGTCTAACCCCTACCAGCTCTTTAACGACATTGATCTGAATTCACTGTAAGTTGCTTTGGACAGAAGTGTCTGATAAATAACGAATTAGCACTTCCTTTTCTCTCCTCTACTTCCTCCTCTTATCTCCTGCGTCCTCCTCACTCCTCTCCTATGTCCTTCTCTCTCCTCCTCTTATTTCCTGTGTCCTCCTCTCCTCCTCTCTTCTCCCTCCTCTTCCTCCTCTCCTCCTCCTCCTCTCCTCTCCTCTTCCTCCTCCTCCTCCTCCTCCTCTCTCCCTGCAGGTGAAAGTAATGCACAAACAGCTGCTCCTCTTCCACAACGCCATCTCCGCCTACTTTGCGGGCAACCAGCAGCAGCTGGAGCAGACTCTGATCCAGTTCAACGTCAAGCTAAAGCCCGGAGCGGACAAACCCTCCTGGCTCGAGGAACAGTAGACACCGCCACGCAGCAGACATGGTGGAGGGGGTGGAGGTGGAGGTGGTGGTGGTGGTGGTGGGGGTCTGATGGTAATGAAGTGGACTAATTGGAGGATTTCAAGACGGTTGGTTATGGGAAAGTATGTAAAGATGATGACTGATGTCTTGTCTAATCAGTATCACTTCGGTTTCATAGATCGTGCAGTGATGTCCATTGTATTTAGATTATTTTTCTTTTGTTCGTCCATTGTTGTGATTTTCCTACCGCTTTCGTATGCGTTAACATTTTATTGCACAATCCTTTGCCATGTGTGTCTGGTTATCGTGTAGAGCGCTAACATCTGGAGGAATTCGCTGACCAGCGTTTCACATTCGTACTCTTCTGTTGGTCCATCGCTCCATCTCAGACATCGAGAGAATCCGTTCACACGCAAAGAGAGGTTTTCATGAACTCACAATCAATCAAGATCAATCAATAAAACAAAATGGGATTGCCTTTCTGATCTTGTCTCTGAAGGAAAGTCAGAGTTAGGGTTTACTAACTTCTCAGTTTAGCGTATGTCTATTTTTTTCTGCTGTTCCTACAAAAGCCAATACGTCTGGAAGCATGTAAAGAATATTTTTGGTGATCTGTTTAGTCAGGCCTTGCAACAGAAGCTCAGAAAACATATTTTTATGGCTTGGATGTCTTGCATTGAACCGTGGGGTGACAATATAATAATCAAGGGGTACCCTTCTGTAATTGGGGGTGAGAACATAACACACCTGCCGATTGGTCGGAATTTGTCATGTGACACGTACAGTATCACATGTCGGATGTGATGCTGGTTTTCTTGAAGGACACAAAAAACTTTTTGATTTCATATTTTTCTATTTCCAATGACTTACTTATTACTTTTACACGGTTACAAGGTTTGTTGTAATTTCCTGTTTTGTTTTCTCATCTTGTTTCGTCATAGTTTCATCTTGTTTCCTGTGTCTAATACTGTACATATCCGTCAGAATGTGTGCAGGATACTCCATTGTGTACTTTTGGTTTTCTATAGTCAGAAAGATGTATGGCACTCTATGTACATGAGAATACATTCTAATATATCTAAGAGGCTTTCTGTCTTATTTCTGTCAGGCGTGTTCATGAATGTGTGATTTATCATTCTGAAAAAGGTGTAGGGAAGATCCTGAGAAGGAGAACACAGGAGAACACATTTAATATGAAAAGAAAAGTGTACAGAAATAATACATGAGATGTTTCTACCATGTGGTACAGGTGTTTTAAAACACTGAATGACTTCACCCCCTCTAGCGGCGCAAATTGTACCAACCGTGTAAACGTGTACATTTTCTTCTTGCTGTTTTACGTGTAAGAATTAGTGAGAATGGCTTGTATGCAAACTAGTTTAAAGGAAGGCCTTTAATTATGGAGGATTTAACACAACATCGTCCCGTTTTGCATCGATGATTTTAGGTACAAAAATGCTGTCTCACTATTACAGTGACCTGATGCACAGCCCAACAGTTGAACCCTCAGTCTAGTTCGCCGAGTTTTCGTTTTTAGTCATCTGGAGTTAATTATTTATTGAACATTGTAGTTGCACATAGTTGCACATTTCTTCAAATATTTATCAAACAAGAACTTGTGTGTGTGTGATAGCTCTACCTTCGCCGCTGGCTACTGTTCCCCTGGCCAAGATGTGAACGCTACGCACGCTACTACCGCAGAGGTTTTCTAAGTAACATCGCTGGTGTTCAGCTTTCCAAGACTTCACTTCAACAGCTCACAGATCAATCATCGTTCAACGGTCCAATCACTCACTCTACAGTCCACACTACGATCACTACTGACGATCGATCAGTGGTGAACCGGTCGCCCGACTCACCGCTCCAACTTTACGCAGTGTGCGTAAGGAACGGTGCCGGTACGCAGAGAGACGCACCACAAGTGGGCGCGGCGTGGGACGCGGAGGTGGGACGTGGGACGTGGGACGTGGACCTTCAGAGGGTTAAACTGGGTGTGTGCTCGCAGGTGACGTTCAGAAGGTCGGTCCTGCGTGTCCCACTTGGTATCCAGAGCAGTTCGTGCTGTTACACGGGGGAGCACAGGCAAACACTCGGGACCTGTGGTGGATAATGCGCTGTTTGGATAATGGGGAGCGCCTTGAACGCGTCTAAAGGTAAGTCTCTTTTTGATCTGATTTCACCGTGGACTGACGTGGACAAACGGCCATCTAACCGACCCAATAAACGGTATATCCTGTATTATCCTGTCGGCATATATTTCCCACAGTTAGTCAATTCTTTTTGTTTTGTCTTCCAATCTTCTTGCTTATGATTTGTTTGTTTGTTGTTTGTTTGGGTCTGTGACTTTGTGATCTCACCTTTTTATAACCGCGTTGTACAATGCGCATGGTTCCACCAGTCATTACGAAACTACAGAAAAAGAAGCAAACCGTTTCTGTTCTGACTGTGAATCCCATGACAACAGAGGGCACAGTCCTGGACGCCATGTAGGACCGTTGCCATGACTATGCCTCACCACAGCGGTCCGAGAGCTTTTGGGTAGAAGATGCCTCCCCCTCCACCCCCGCCACCTCCACCTCCTCCACCTCCACCCCCTCCACCTCCACCTCCACCTCCAGGCCTCCCTCCCCCACCACTACCGCCGGGCATGGGCTTCGCGGGTTTCCAGAAGGGTGGGCATCGGCGCTCCCGGATGAGGAACTTCAACTGGGACACCCTGCCCAAGGCCAGCGTGGAGGGCAAGCACAACATCTGGACGGCCCCGCGAGGCCAGGGGGAGTACGAGCTGGACACCGCCCACATGGAGGAGCTCTTCAGCCACAGCACCCCGGAGTCAGGCTCCCAGAACCCCAAGGCCGTGCACCGCCAGAGCCTCCGGGGGCTGCCTCCCTCTGCAGGCGGAGGAGAGATGGTGAGTACCACCAGGGTGTGGGGGGGGGACTACGTTTCCCATGATGCATCACTCTAAACTAACCATCTCTAACCTAACACCTAAACTAACCATCTCTAACCTAATACCTAAACTAACCATCTCTAACCTAACACCTAAACTAACCATCTCTAACCTAACACCTAAACTAACCATCTCTAACCTAACGCCTAAACTAACCATCTCTAACCTAACACCTAAACTAACCATCTCTAACCTAACACCTAAACTAACCATCTCTAACCTAACACCTAAACTAACCATCTCTAACCTAATACCTAAACGTAACCATCGTTGTCGTTGTGAATTCAGATCCATGTCATGAAGGAGCAGGTAGGGGTTGGAGCACCTTGCTCTACAGGTAGAGTGTGGAGACTGAGGTTTGAACCAAGAACCTTTTGTCTGGGAGTCCATAACTTAGCCGTCGTGCTCGTAGCCTCTGCCCTGCATGCTGCTAACCGTGTTCCCGGGCCTTCTCGTGCTGCCACACATCTCAGTTCCTCCGAAGCTCCGCTGGATCAGAGTGACCCGTTGACCCTGCCTTGTGTTTGTGGCCGGAAGGTGACTGTCTGGTATTTGTGCTGTACAGGGGCAGAGATAGCTAGGCTGTTCTTTAGACCTGCTGTATATGGATTTCTTCAGGTCATGGGAACAGAATCCTCATCTAGTCTGAGGAGGGGCTTGTAGCTTGTAGCTTTGTGTCGTAGCGTAGTGTATAGGGTGGCCATTTCCAAACCACCAAAAAGGAGGACATTTTTCAGGATCTGGTATAACCAGAATAAAATCATAACATGAATCCAAAACGTACAATATACACTCTACTGCACGTATTGTTTATATGTTCCCTTATGTTTGTCAATGGATTAGGAAAATGTATTCATGTTCTGATGCACTTATAAATTGTCAGACCATAAAAGCTTTATTTTCAGCTACACAACTATTTATTTTTTATTTGATTTACTGTTTTTATTTATTTCAGTTTGCACAATATTGTAGTTCAGAAAAAAGTGGAAAAAACATTAAAATTTTTGGTAACATCAGGGTAACATATATCAGGTAGATAGGCCCTGTTGTTATGAAAAAGCACATATTTCAGTATCAGTATATATTTCCAAATTGGGCTATTAAATTACATAACCTTTAGCCTACAATAATAATCCTTTTTTTTAAAACAAATGTACCAGATTTGATGGACCCAAAATAAAAACATTAGAACGCCAATATAATACGATACAATGCCAATATAAGTTACTTCATGAGCTTTAATTATTAAGTTATTATAATATATTATATATATTATCTGGGTTGTTGATTTCAGTTCATTAGCACCGTCACCATGACTGTTATCCACGCAGTCCCTCAAAACCGGACTGTCCGTCCTAAAGCCAGACAAATGGCCGCCTTGTTTGATATGTAGTATAGTGTAGCATGGACTAACATATATTTATGTATTGTAGCATGGCATAGCCTGGCATAGCATAGTATATGTAGCATAGCCAAGCATATGTAGTATAGCCTAACATCATAGTATAGCCTAATATCATAGTATAGTGTAGCATATGTAGCATAGCCTAGCATATGTAGTATAGCCTAACATCATAGTATAGCCTAACATATAGTATAGCGCATATGTAGCATAGCCTAGCATATGTAGTATAGCCTAACATCATAGTATAGCCTAACATCATAGTATAGCGTAGCATATGTAGCATAGCCTAGCACATGTAGTATAGGGTAGTGTCAATTAGCATAAAGCATATACTATTATAGCATAGTGTAGCATAATTGGACATTTTGGACATTTATTATTCTGATTCAGATTCAGATTCTATTAGTCACAAGGGTTTCCTATTCAATAGGACATTTTTATCATTCATATGATTCATGCTGGATTACCATTCTGTAAATGTCCTATTTGCTCTACGTGCTGTAATGTGCTCCTCACTTCCCTTTTATGTTTGCTTTACTTCCCTGTAGTTTATTATTTTCCAGACAACTGTCTTGTTAACCTGTTTTACAGTTAGCTCGGTTCCCCTTGCGTGTGTGTTTGTGTGTCAGGTATGGCACGTGTTGTTTTACAATCACTCTTGGCTGTGTATTTGTCTTCCAGGAGAAGGGACATATCCTCACACAGCAAGGCAGTGAACTTTGTTCTCCTGGCAGCTGTATACCGGCGCATGTTGTCCGGACATAGAACGTTTTATGAAAAACATTTCTGACTAAATAATAAATAGCCTCGTTCTCTTCTATTATTGCTCTACTTTGTATAGCGTTTGTGTTTGGGCAATTCAAAACGGTAAGGGGTTGTTTTCACGTGGAATAAAATGTGCTATTCCACTTGCTCATTGACCTATGAACCCTGAGTGGGACATGACGACTATCATGGCACGCACAGGACGTGATTAGAATTCAATCAAGTCTATGAATCCTTAATCCTTACAACCTTCAATCTAATCTGGGATCAACAGTGAGTTTGGGATGGGGTATCGCGGTGATATGCTAAACGGCCTTGAAAGCAACAGTGAACACTTGAATTATCTCCACAACGGCTGCTGTTTGTGCTCCAGCTGTTAATAAAGTTTGCATGAACTTTTTTTCTGCATTTACATTTCTACCACTCATTGTGTATATAGATCTATTTTCTGTATTCTTTTGTAGTTTTTTATTTACATTTTATTCTCTTTTTAATTCCCGTTGCTGTCTCGTGACACGCTCACTTCCTGTCTGTGATTAGGTACATTCTATCTTATTTAATCTTATCTCATCTCATCTCGTCTTGTCCTAGGTCTCCATTCTGAACCCCAAGAGGAGTATGAATGTCGGGATCTTCCTGAAGCAGTTCAGGCGGTGAGTCACTGGCCGTACTCACTGCCTTATGAATGATCTTTCATCATCGTAATGCACACACATCCACGGCACGCCCGCCCGTCTCCCTCTCACCTCCCTTACTCTGGGCCAGCCTGCGTGTCCATACATGCGGCGGTATACCTGTTTTCACAACTCACTCCCTCAGATAACCTGCTGCCGACACATCGCTTGCGAAATGAAAAACCAACGCTCATTTGTGTCTTGTGTCTTGCGTGCGGTGTGTTCTTGTTGTATTTCGTCACGTCTATGTCGTGTCTACGTCGAATGCTTGGAGTGTGACACATCGCGTGTAGTTGCAGGAATAAAATGTGCATTTTTCACAGCTGAGCTGTTTTCCAACTAACATGTCATAGGGTGATGTTTGGGGTCTGTTCTGTACAGTTTAAAGTGTCTTTAAAGAAATTATTTCTATATTCATAGTGTTAATAGTGTGTGGTCTATCTATCTATGTTGGGGTCTGCTCTGTACAGTTTGAAGTGTCTTTAAAGAAGTGATTTGTAGTGCTGGCCTCTAGCAGACTAGCAGCCCTACTCCAAACAGGAAGTGTTTGGGTGTAGCAGGGAAAGGCAGCCCATGTGATTTCCCAATTCTAAAGAGTTGGTTATGAGCAACGCAGAAGAGTAAACACAAGCTGGTGGCCACAAGCCAGCGTCCCACTCACCTCCATGTTCCTGCATCTCTATCGCCCCCCACAGGCCAGTTAGAGACATGATCGCAGATATCAGCTCGGGAACCAGTATTAAATTTGACAGTGGGAAACTCCGGGAACTGTGTAAGATGCTTCCGGAGGAAGGAGAGGTATGTGGCATGTTTGGGTGTTTTCCAGGAAGCCGATTGGCTGAATACTGTAGTGCAATAATATGACCATAAAAGGAGAATCTAGCAAGTTGAAATAGTACTCATACTGTCTCTGTTTATATTAATGTCTGAGTTTGATTAATTCTGCTTCTGGCTGTAAAAGATTACAATGGCATTCCTTTAGAGGAAAAATCAAGCCCCACCAATAACATCAACACTATTGTATTGTGTATGATTCCCTCCAGTCAGAACCAAGTCACCTATACTTGTATAAGAAGTTGCATCAACCTGACACTAAATTAATCTGATACTTTCTAAGTTCCTGTGTTTCACCAGAGTGGGGGCTGTACCAGCAGTTTGATTTTAGTGCATGGTTGCTCTTTGATTGTACCGGCTGTTGTAAGGAAGTGTGTGTCCTCTGGATGAATGGATACAGGTGCGAGACCTGACCAACTTTAAAGGCAACGAATCAGCCCTTGCTGAAGCCGATCTGTTCATGTTAATGCTGGTCAAAACCCCAAGGTGAGTTACTTCAGTTAAAGAGCGCATTTATAGTCACCATGAAATGAAAATGGACTCATATTATTCACCCACTCAAACAATGCAAGCCTTGAAAGATGTATGCAGCTATTTGTAACTGTACCATACCACAGGGTTGTTACTAGGAGGATACGCTACATTTTTTCCTCTGTACTTTCCTCTTGTCTGAACCTGTTGAAACGCATCCTGTGTGTGCCCTCTAGCTACGAAGAACGCCTCAACTGCCTGGTTCTGCAGGAGGAGTTCCTCCCCCTCATGGAGGACATGAAGCAGTCCATCACTATGTTGACAGCCGCTGCCAAGGGTAATGCCTTTTTCCCCATGCCTGAAATATTTGTCAGACTGTCATTTGAAGGGGCGGGGCAGCTCGTCACATCAGCATTGTCAATGGTGCAGTTCTAGTTATGTGATTTCCCTTCTCGCTTTTATTTCTATATGCATATTTGTATCATTTTTCTTTCTCTCGAGCAGAGCAATTGTGACGGCAATAATTTCCCTCGGGTCAATAAAGAAATCTGAATCTGAATAAATCTGTAACCATGGTGACGATGTCCACCCAGATGTATGATGGACAGATCAGCCCATCTGCCATACATCTGGGTGGACACTCCCACTTGTGATGTCACTAGAGGGTAGATTTTGAAATGGCCTGTAATGGCTAAACACCATCACACCTGGTGATAAAAAATGGACCCTTTAATCTTCATTTAATCTCAATATTTATGTATTTTACTTTTCACAGAGCTCCTGGAGTGTGAAAATCTTCACTCTGTCATCCTTCTGGTGCGGAAGACAGGAAATTACATGAACGCTGTGAGTGGCTAATGTCTGACGATGTTCACTGGAACATTGATATTAAAACGATGTCTGACGGAAGTAGACAAAAGTGTACGACGAAATCTTCAGACCTAAGACAAATGGCCAAAATAAGATTGGGAACCAATGGCCTAGGCCCTCAAAAGATGTAAAAGAAAGAAACTAGGGAACGGAAGAAACC
>OOFB01010251.1:36553-49717 GCA_900323305.1 Trachyrincus murrayi | reverse complement strand
CACACACACACACAGATATGCACCCACACACACACACGCAAAATACATTAATACTAATCCACACACGCACATATATTTAGGAATATCTTTAATCTATTAACTATGCTTGAATATTTGTATTTGTATCGTAATGTATTTTAAATGACGGCGACTTTGCCTTCATCAACCCAGAGTAGTCTTTCAAGGCCTACTGGCCCTCATGAGTCATAGTGAAGCGGACGCATTGACTAAACCAAACATCCGTCCACTGTGACTTGGGTCTCGCAGGACTTCCAGTAGCAGGTTATTAAGAAGGGGGAGGGGGGGGGTTTAGGTATGGACCTCAGGAACACACACACACACACACACACACACACACACACACACACACACACACACACACACACAAACAAACACAAACACACACAAAAACAAAACACACACACACACACACACACACACACGTACATATACGGAATTATGAATGCACTGTCTTGCCCGTGTTCTGGCTGTAGAAGCATCATAAATCAGCAGTGTGCCCACACACACTTTCTAATCTGCCGTCTCCTTCCCCTGCAAGGTTACACTCCTCTCCCTGCCAGTCACTCCTCAGAGACAAAGGTCAATGAGAGTGACCACCCACGCACACACTAGGGCTGCAACTAACCATTATTTATTAATCTAACGATTGTTTTTCCGATAAATTGATGATCATCAAATAATAGTAAATGCCCTCACAAGTTACCAGAGTCCAGAGTGATGTCTTAAATGTGCTTGTTTTCCAAACATACACACACACACATACACACACACACACACACACACACACACACACACACACACACACACACACACACACACACACACACACACACACACACACACACACACTAGTAACTACCTAACTAACTAATGAGCCAGATAGATAGACAGACTCACTCATTTCTGAGTGAAATATCTTTCCTTTCCTGGCTGAAACTGTTGCTGTCTGCCCCTGCATGTTTAACAAACAAACAATAAATATACATTTCTAGAAACAAAACCCCACACACTGATACTTTAGATTGTGGAGTTTGACCGTGAAGTATGCCCTCACAAAAAAAAACTGCTGCAACAACCATTCCCCTGCAGAACACTACCGCACACATGTACCAGCGCCCTGGCACAACTCAGAGCTCTTGAATACAAGCGGTTTAAGAAACATAAACGGTGGTCCAGATGGAGGGAATACTAACTTCAGCCAAACTGATGGTTTTAGAGGGAGCGAGGGAGAGAGAGAGAGAGAGAGAGAGAGAGGGAGAGAGAGAGAGGAGCTGGAGTTGAGAGAAGATAGGGGATAGAGAGAGAGTCTGAAGGAGGAGAGAGAGGAGGGGGAGCAGGAGGAGAGAGAGAGACTGATGGAGGAGAGAGAGGAGGGGGGAGCAGGAGGAGAGAGAGAGAGACTGATGGAGGAGAGAGAGGAGAGGGGAGCAGGAACGCGAGTGATTCAAAGTCTGTACTTGACGCCGGTGGTCTTTCCTTGGCCGTGTTGTCGGACGTGAGGAGGAGGGACGGTGGGCGATATTATACACTCATCTCTTCAGGCGCCAGACACCACTGTTACACACACAACACAAACTCTGAGCTATGAGGTTTGAAACCCTGTTTTCCTTGTGCTTTACAACTGCCGTCATCCTACCCAAAAACACACATCGGTTGTGAAACATCAATGGAATGCACAGATTTAAAAAGAAAAGACGGAAGAGAACATTAATAAATACAAATGTAACAGACAGCGAGAGACAAGAGCAGAAAGAGACAGACAGACAGACTGACTGATCAACCAACCAACTGACAGACTGACGGACCAACGAGCTGACAGAAAGACAGACGCCCGGGAGGAAGTAGTATTCTTTCTTACGGTTTCCTTCCGGTAGATGGTGAGGACACAGTGAAGTGTGTTCCTGTAGTTGCTCCCCGCTTGGAGGCGCGTCTGGTAGGAAACCACATTGAACCAGCGTCAGGAACCTTAAAACTATACTCACTAAATCACTAAATCTCCGTATGAAATATGACTAGATATTCATGGATGGATGTAATGCCGCTAAGTTGTCAGGGCATTTGTTTCAGCACCGTAAAGAAAAAGAACAAAAGCAAAGACTATATAAATAAAGTGGTAATTTAAAAACAACCCAAAAGAATGTTGTAGTGCGAATGCACTACAACATTCTTTGATTCTTTGGTTGGATAGAAATGTGTGTTTCCTAGCAGTCGTCTGAGGTCAGCTGCAGTGAAAGGAGACGAGCCCATGGCTGTAGGAAATACCTTGACCGTGTCCAGAGGGTGGCCCACGACCACGCTGGAGGCACCTGGAACCAGGCCACAGAGTTACATTTCACCCCAAACTCTCCCCCCACTTTAAAATAGATGTAGTCTATAGTTGTCCATTTGAACTGCAGGCATCTTAAGCCAAACATTTTAAGTTTTTGTACATCTTTATAGCCCCAAGCCTATTTGTTATTCTGTTATATTAATCATTAATCATATATTCTCTTGTATGAGACTATGTTGCCTTTGCAGTGCAGACCAATTTGACAGGTATTTGTCAACAACGGCGGTGTGAACCAACGTTTTTTTTTCTTTTGTTTGCATTTTTTCATTCTATAATCCCGCACACATGTGTTTGTTAGACGGCAACGTGACGAAATGCACATTGCGTTCTGCATTATGCTATCAGTTCAAGCCTCTTTTTAAGCCAGCGAGGTGTGTGCGTGTGTGTGTGCGTGCGTGCGTGCGTGCGTGTGTGTGTGTGTGTGTAAAACTACGCTCCCTAGAGGAAACCATCCGTATTTCTCTATTATAGCCATTCAGCATTCAGCATATTGAAGAAAATCATGCAGTACTGGAAACTCTGTGATGCATGTTAACCACCTCAACAGCAAATTCGTCCATGACTGCAATATCGGATACTCGTAGTTCTATTAGCCGATATTTATTTAATAGTGCATATGGGTTTGGGTATTGGAGGGGGGGGGGGGGTATCTGTACCCCCCATTGCTTTGATGGAAGCCCAGTGCATGCGCTAAAATTACTTTTAAATATATGAAAATACATTTGAAGCACGCCAGACATGACTCAATATCAATTATTGTTTTTTTCAATTAGCATGTAAACTCAAATTCAATCAGTTACAGTTACACTGGGTTACGTTGTGTTAAACAACAAGGCGTGGTGGTAGTCTAGTGGGTAAGGAACAGTGCTTCCAGACGGGTCTGCCACCATTGTACCCCTGAGCAAGGTACTTAACCCTGAGTTGCTCCAGGGGAATGTCCCTGAAATAGTTAAGGACTTGTAAGTCGCTTTGGATAAAAGCGCTAAATGTAATGTAAATGTAAGGCTGCAAACGGTGGGATATAGAGGCTGCGTCGGTTCACTCACCGCCAATCCATCCTGCGATGAAATCGTCTAAATGGAAACAACTCATTTTTGGATGCGGTTGCCAATTCCCCGTTTATAGTCAAACTCAAGGGTCAAACTCGATCGATCTTTCAGTCTTCAACACAACGCTAGTGATTTGCACACATAAAGTAACTTTCAAAACAAGTAACCTAATAGTTTAACTAAATAGGGAGGATGATGGGGTGGGGGGAGCTAATTCATTGCCATTGATAAGGCAGTGCAGAGAGGCTCCGGGTTATTCTGACCAATAAGAGGAGCGCAGTGGTGTGCTGCAGCTATGCTGGCCAATCAGCGACGAGGGCTCAGAAAACATATGGAGATACATCTCGGTATGGAAATGAGCCATGAGGCATTGAACTGAATGTAAATACTAGAGAGAAAAAAACACAAACAAGAGATATTGTCCATATCGATCTAGTTTCTAACAAATAACAGCTTTTTTAAAAATGTTAAATCATAATGAACGAAGCGGAATAATAAATATATAAATAAAATAATAAAAAATAAAAAGTTTATTGTGATGTCCTTCGGGAGGCCTACTTTGAATCTGAAACTGATCGAGAGATAAAGGGTTTCCAGCTGTTGAAATGCATTAATTTGCGCAATTGTACGTCAATTTGTGCTGCAAGATGCACGGTTTGTGCGTCTTGTCGGTCCTATGTTACATGTGTCCATGCATTCCCCTCCCTCTGTTCTCCGCAACACGCGACTAACTCCCACTGATCGATCCAATAAGTCACCGATAACCGACCCCTCCCCACCTCAGTTCATGGAAATGTACCAGAATGACACACACACACACACACACACACACACAACGTTTCTCAATCATTTCTAAATAGTAACTTATTCCTTTCAAGGACAACTGAACACAACAAAATAAATGCATGGGCTACATTGAAACAATTCCCTTTAAATTACATATGACAATGTTTAAAATAATAATATATAACACTTTTAATAAAAACTAATGAAAATGATAACTGCTAACTGAACTCTGTGACCCTGCGTCGATGTATTCTTTGGTATCAAGGACATAATGTTTCAAGATTTGCGACAATTGAGGCGATAATAGCCATTGTGACACAATGAAGATTCGATTTCCATGTTATGAGAACTATGAGTTCTCTAGCTTGGAAAAAAAACTGCTTAAAAAAGGCAAAACTATTTGAGACTGAGACAGAGAGAAAAATCCAATTATTTCTCATTTGTTATGGTAATGTTTGTGTGGTAAAAATACATCTCTACATCTTTTCCAAAGATGTAGAGATGTATTAATTGAATTAATGAAGAGATGTTTTGTGATTCATGAATATAATTACTACAGAATGTATTCATTATTGTTTATGATTGATGTGGCATCATTTGATTTAAACGGTTTAGCAACACATGTTGGATGAATGTCAGTTGAATTATACTGAATTAGAGAGAGGGGGGAGGGAGAGGGAGAGAGAAAGAAAGGGAGGGAAAGGGATATATATATATATGTATATATTTATACATATATATATATATATACATATATATATATATATATATATAAAGAGAGAGAGAGAGAGAGAGAGAGAGAGAGCTGAAAGCGAGTGAGAGAGGAAGGGAGAGAGAGGTAGAGTGAGGCAATGTCAGACAGAGAGCAATCATAAGGCTATGTTTTAAATTAATTTGAAAGGTATGACTGTCTCGCTCCTGCAATACATTTAACATGACAAGGTGACATTATCTGTCAATTACCGAGACGCAAGTACACTTACATAGACAGGCTACAGGTCGAAAGACCTGTAACCTTCCTACAGGTGTCTGGCCGGCAGAATTTGAGGGTAAAGTATCAACGTTGAAAGTAAATGTTAAGTAAATGTTTGCTCCTACTAGCCTTGGCGGCATATCAGCACAAAGTGTTCTATGAATTGTAGTCCAAAGCAGGTGAAAACAACAACACATGGACTGTACGTACTTTGAGGTTTGAGGTTTGAGGTTCTTTGGCTTCTTGGTTGCGGGGACAGGTGCACGTGACATGGACAGCACACTAGCCTGCCTGCCACGTCGTCTTGACAACCTCTCTCTCTCTCTCTCTCTCTCTCTCGCTCTCTCGCTCTCGCTCTCTCTCTCTCTCTCTCGCTGCACCGGTGACTGCATTTATGATTTCTGCGTCAGTGATTCTGAGCGAAAAGTCGACAAAAGTGACCACTGCGGTGACCTTTATGGTGTGAAGACGATGTGTCGTAAATGAAGTGGAAAGCAGGGCAGACGAAGCGCCTGACGTGTAGTTTTACCCCCCACGGTGGTGCTCTTTGTGGGCTGTGCCAACTTGGCCTCCCTAGCTGTTCTCCCAACAGATTGATGGTGGGTTGATGGTTTGCTAGGCCTTGAGCTGAATACCATAGCAACACAGGACCACTCTCTTCTTCTGTGGTTGGTATAATTCATGTATTCACCAAAATGAGATACACCGGTCAACAGCTTTATTGGTTTATCGCCATTAAACTTCAGTTTATTGACGCTTATCTTCATACCCGTATCTTATTCAAGTGAAATAAAACGATACATAGTTTTAATTGTGTCTGGTACGCGGTGAGTTGAATGCATCTCAAAAAGGTGGACAGCTAAATATATTTACAGAGGAAGACAAACACCAAAACACATCTGTTTTCCTGTCTGGTTTCAGTTACGCTCTCAACTTCATGACATCAGCATCTCTTATTTGTATACGAGATGTCGTCAGATAACATATCAGATAGTGACAGTCACTGAGATTACCCTACACGATTAAAGACCCAGTTAAACACATTCCCAGTTATTACAAACGTCTCTTTCACAGTCCACTCACTATCTCAATATGATGACCAGCTAACTCTGAAGTGCTGAGTTGTAAACAGCTGACGGTGATGTGCTAACTCATGAATCATCCAGACACTAGTGAGCCAAAGTGTGGCAGACATATGACGTGGGTTGCTTCCTCATTCTGCCAATAAGCAAGGCATTACTGTATCTACTTATCCAGTGGCAAGGGGTGGGAGTAAAAATGATTGATTGATGAGAAAAACTGTTTCTGTTGTTTTTCTGCATTACACTGCAACTCCACCACTGCAGACTATATAATCTGTTTCCACCTTAAAAAGAATGTCTTTATACCAAATTCAAAAGTGCTTATTGTTACATTTGTCTGTAACAGTTGCTTGTATGTTAACAATGTGCTGTTTCTCAGGTTTCGTCTACAAATCATGGTCCAGTTAGGCTACACATATTCCCATTAGTAATTCAATCATTTAGTAATATATATTAGAATGAAAAACGGCCATATATATATATTGTTGTAAGACCGTAGCAAGCCAAGTGGACCATCTAAAACCTTGAAGTAAAACAAACAACACAAGACACACAGCTCTGGAGACGATGATAAGAAAATAAAGCACGTATCGGCTACACATAAGTCATAAGACACTCGATAGAGTCAAGACGATAGCAACAAGACGTGTTGTTAGTGAAGAGAGTGAAGAGTAAAAAAGCTGGAGGATTTAGAATAGACTCTGTTAAAATTATGTTAAAAATAACAGAATTGAAATGTGTTGATTCGCGATGCTACACTAGGGGGCAGAATAGCGTAATGTTTGATGGTTGCGGACGGTCCATTAATTCCCCTTCTACGTTTCAATGTCACGGTTTCAATTACGGGTGACCTTTAGCCCGGCGAGGTACGTTCGCCGTCACGGAACAAGCGATTCCTATATATAATGTGATATATATTACTTTGCACGGTAAATATATTTGACCTTAGCTCGTCCACACTGTAAATGTTTCGGATTCAGACTCTGATTACTTTATTAATCCTGGGGGAGTTCTTTCTCTTATAATCTGCTCAAGAAAATACAAAAATAGAAAATAGAAGAAATGTAAGTGCGAAAATAGAAAAATGGAAACGCACGGTAAGGTAATACAAATAAGCCTATCGAAAACAAATAATGTACCAACACTGCTGTCGTCCTCAAAAGCATAATTAATTGTAAAAGGTTTGTGTGTGACGAGTATGGGATGAAAACAGGCTGGTGTGTGTGTGTGTGTGTGTGTGTGTGTGTGTGTCTATGGATAGGATATGTATTTATTGTATGCATGTATCTACGTACAAATCCGTCCCTATGAATATAAATGTGTTTTCTGTTGCGAGTCGCTGTGCCTGTATGTTTATGTATATGTAAATGAAGACATAACTGGCAGGTGGCATGTCAAATCAATATTAATGACATAATGATGCTTTGCAAGTAAACCAGTGATCTGTGCATGTGGGTACAGCTAGGGCTGTAGTTACAGGCATCCATTGACATACCCAGGAAGGTTTACACAGCCACACTGTATAACACATACATGAATATGCAGATTTGATTTCCTCTTTGTGTAAGTGTAATGAGTTATAGACGCATAAAGCAGACGAATACCAGAATGGTGAATGCAAATGCAAAGAGGAGAACCTTATTGATATAGCGAATTGCACAGGGAAGATATACCTACCTACAAAATACACTAATGAATATTGACAGATTCAAAACAGATTTCCCTCACAAAGGAAAACAAACCAAGGAGACCTGAAGCACATTAAAACATAAGCAACAACTATAATAACGCCTTGACCCTATTCGTGGACTATAAGTAGTGTGTTGTGGGCATGTTAAAGAGTGTTGTATAACAGAATTACATCACTATTTAATCTGGCTTATCGAGCATTACCTTGATGACCTCAAGCAGCTTAACGTAAAACATATATGCAATATTAATAATAACAAACTTTACTGATGCAACATCTAACAACACTGTTCACACCGTGCTGGGACATTGGTAGCAGAAGAACAGTGTAAACAGTGTAAACCTTTACATCAACAAATACAAGAAAATACAAATACAAAAAGAAAATACAGAGGAGACGTACAAACGTTACATTTAAGGAGACACAAATAAGAAAACAGAACAAAGTAACAGAACATACCAAAATACATTTGAATAAATATAATAGGATTAAAAACACAGTCAAATTAAACAAGAGACTCTAAGGAAAACATCTTCATTATACTGTCTTACTATCTTTCTTGTTTTTAGCTCAAGCATGCTAACGCTGCTATGGCTAGTTTCCCCCTAGGTTCCTCTGTCACACGGGCCACTCAGGGAAGAGGAGGGAAGCCATCATGGGGTCTGTTACCGGAGCCAACATGGCCGCCCGGAGCGCACTCATTATCATTGTCAGTCAATTCCCTCCAAGGTAGCATTTATTGGATTCATTCTGCGCATCGCTGCCGGTGGAGACAGTCCCCTGTTCCCTGGGTGAGGGGTTCAGAGGAGTGAGCAGTCCGTTTGTTCACTATAGCTGGATGACGTTGTGGCTGCTACATGGCACAGCGTTGGTTTGTGTTGCATTGGACAAATTAACAAACAAACATACAAACACGAATGAAGAAACAAGACATGCCGATAGTAATTCTGTGCAGTAGGTTGTCGATGCACATTTCAAGTTTTAGAGAAAAAGATGTCGTCTGTGTCTCTATTCATACAATATTCTATATTAGATTGTATCATATACCACCTATTTTATACTACACAATCCTATCCTATGCTATGCTATACTACACCATGCTATACTTACTATACTATACACATGAAGCTAAAAATATGTCAAATCACAAATCATATCCTACCAAAAGCAATTTCTTTCTACCCAGTAATTTCCCAGTTCAGATTTGCATGCTAAATAATAATTTATACTAAATGATTTCTGTTTGCTGCCCTGTGGACCTGGACCAAGCTTTCCCAATGTACCAATTGATTAGGGAAGGGCTCTTATTGTGAAAATATAAAAGCAAATTAAAAAACAGGATGTTGTTTTATTAACTGCAGTCTGCGGGCCCCCTAGTGAGGTAGGGGCTTATTGTATCAGGTCCCTACACGACCATGAACAAACCGCCTTATGTTGGGTTTAATAGGGTTTCTCAGGCGGTCTGACCTAGATATATGGGTCTGGGTCCTGGGGGGACACCCTACGGAGACCACCGTTGTTTCACAAGTTATTTAACTCAACTTTAATTTATGTTAAAGCCTCCACAAGGAGTTTGGAAAAGGTGTGAGTGTTTCCCAGAACAAAAACTACATTACCCATGAGCGCTGCTGTTGATCGCCTGTTGTGGAAACTAGTTTTACTCAGCGGTGTTGTATTGTATTGTATACATGTGAAACAACAAACTCAATTCTACATTTCAGTTAGCAAAATGAGTTAATCCGGAAGGTGAGCTGGGTTTAGACTGTCGTGAGACAGGATGGTTTTACCCTACTGATGATGTGTAAGGGCTAACGTAAGCAGCAATAATTAAGTAAGTTTATGGAACATTGAAATCGTCTTACATTTGTTAGGCTGTATAGGGTAAAATAAATAAAGTTAGTAATTTATTTGAAACACAGTCAATGCCGAAAAGATCAGCAATCTTTGACCGTAATAATTCATGAAACATTTCTGCTTTCCTTAGACGTATAAGAGCATGTTGACACTGAGAAGTCTCAATCATTCCCCTCTCCATGGAACATTTCCATATCATCCAGGGCTGACTCTGGCCCCGGGGGACTTTGTGAATAATCCCATTTTTCCGCACTTGGCCTATTTATCCATTTATCAGAGTGGAAAAAGATACGTTACTATGAGCACTATGAGCACCTAGGACTGCATTAAGAATCTCTTTTCTTTCAGGCCCTACGGCCACTCGAAGCACTCTGCTCTTCACATGTAGCTACTTATCCTACTGCCCATACACACGCTGACTGTGTGCTAACCAGCAGAGAGCATTCAGATTGTATCTCGCTTGGGTAACTTCATGTATTTAAAGGGGCCCTATTTTACCACCAGGCGTCATGTGTATGAGCAAAATACAATCCATTACCAATTCTATCCATTTGTGACATCACAAGTGGGAATGTCCGCCCAGATGCGTGCTGGACAGATAAACTCTGCTGTGTCAGCCTTCCAGTTCGATACAGTCGACCAGTCAACGAGCCACGGAGCGCCGCGTCGCTCACAGCGTCTGGTCGTAGAAAGGACAACACACGTCGGAAGATTCCCAGCTAGCGGTTAGAACCAAGATGGCAGAGAACAGAGAAGCTGAAGAACTTCAGACCTGGACCTCACAGTGTCCTGGTTCCCATGTTAACAGTTTGAAACACCTGAGAGGAGCAAAGCAACCAGATACTGAGCAGCGACTCAGAGTGAACTCTAACCCAGTAACCCGGTCGAGTCCGACACTTTAAATTCTGCTGAGTGGTTGATAAATATTTTGTCTCAAACAAGCTCTTGTTAAAAAGTGATGTCTATCTATTGGCCTCGACCTCTGACCTTTAACCCAGAGGAACGATATGGGTGGGGGACCCAGGGTCAACACCTCCTGGTCGCCCGTGCCATTTACCAGGCTGTCAACCAGAGGTCAAGGGTCAAATATCAAGCATGGGAAGAGACTTCAGCATTCAGATCCTCACCAGTGGGTAGTAAACGTATGTTTAATACTGATTTAAACTTTCATAATAACAACTGAATAGACCAAATGCTGGGTAACAATAGCTGTCATTTGAGGCTAACGTTTTGTTGAGAGATTCAAGTCATTAGAGGAAGAAGTTTTAGAGAAATACAGAAAAAAAAATTCACAGCTAAACTTAAGAAGCACAAAAACACTTATAAGAATATCGTATGATGATTTATTGTATGATGTGAATGTGATCTAACTCTGACTGTCATTATATTATGTTATGTTACATTATTACATTATTTTATTATACGTATGACATTATGCATCATATTATAATTTATATTGCAGCCTACCAGTGTTTACATTCCTATGGATTTGAAACCATTCCACGGTGTCTCTGATTGGCTGTCAGGCCCGCTGCCACACACTGATACCAGCATGCATGTGTCGCTGCTAATCTGTGCGAGTTAATGTGAATGTGTAGTGATTCTTATCTGTGCACAATCATGTCCCTGTATGTAGCCATGGTGGTGCACACACATACACGCACACACACACACACACACACACGCACACACGCATGCACACACATTCCTGAGTTACTCTGCACTCTGACTACCTCCTCCATGCTGGGTTTACTACTGTATAGTAGTGTAGACAGAATAAAGCACCATGCTTTGTTGTGATCATCCCTAAGGTAATAACTTAGTCTGTTGTAGGCCCTTCAGCTCAGAGACAACAAGACCATGACCAGGTGTCACGAAACAAATAGAAACCTCTGGTCCCAACGCTGATTCAGCCGGAGTCTGTCACATCGCTGTGTGCCATTCTTATAGCGTCCTATGGTACATTTGCATACATTTTGTGATTTATTCAGCTGCTGTCATCCAACGTGATTTACAAGTGAGGCTGAGAACAATCAAAGGATACAATCAAACTGATATCTCTGAGATACCGAGCTAGTACGCTCTGTCAAACTGTGATCTAAATTCAACAATCATGAGTTTTAATGTCCTGTTGCTGCCTCGATAGGTCACTCTATACTATACACACAGTAGTAGAAAGGTAGAGGAAAAGATAAATGTATTATTGACCATTGAGGTAATACTGTCAATAATGTTTACCTCAACTGTCGATGATGTTTACGTTTATTTTTGCATCTAAATTTCTACTCTCTTTCTACTCTTTCATTCTTGTTTTTTATTTGTTGCTTTTTTATTGCTACTACTTCTATCACAACAACTACTACTTATTTATAATATGTAGTACTATATTATATGTATATAATATTCATATTTATTTACTACTACTTTATTTAGTAATACTACTTTATTACTAATGTATTACTACTGTCCTGTCCTTGTTGCTGTGGCACCCAATAAAGGTAAAATTAATCAAATATGACAATAAGAGGCTGGTTTAACTTACTGAACTTTGTGCCTGTTTTTATATTTTTTTATATTTTTGTAGTGTGATACTATGAGTTCAAAATGCAAAGTTCAACGCAATAAAAATAAAGAAGTAGATGTTTCTTGGACAAAGGGATGAAGAGGGTTTAAAAAAAATGGACTTTTGACTTCCTCTAGCACTTACTTTAACTGATGTCTGATTGACCATTAACTCAACCAAGCAGAAACAAACAAGTCCTTTATTTTCATTCATTCAATGCATCTGAACTACGATCTATGCTAATAAAAGTAAACAATATTTTATAAGTGAAATAACATTTGAGTACATCTTTACCTCCCTGTGGTTTGTTGACATTGATTTCATTCTAAACCTTATTCATGAAAAACTGTTTCTAATCTACCATGATTTGGGGGACTTTTACTTTGAAAGATGCCACTTTTGTGGCAAAGTCAGGTGTAGGGACTTTTGGTCAGGTGCACATAAACACTAAAACCCTTAAAACACTTCATATCACTGCCTTTTAAATGCACTAAATCAGTCCTTGACTTTAGTGTTTTGGTATTGACCCTGACGAGGACAAAGCACTCTAATACAGAGAGTCCACAAACATGAAGACATGGGCAACCGCATGTCCGCACACACACACACACACACACACACACACACACACACACACACACACACACACGCACACACACACACACACACGCGCACGCGCGCAGACACACACACGCACATGGACGCACACACGCACACACACATGCACGCACACACGCACGCACACACACACGTGTGTACACACACACACACACACACACACAAACTTAACCCAACAGCATTTGGGGTGAAAACATCC